>JASDQU010372496.1:8195-64254 GCA_032191745.1 Picea mariana
ATGACCCTGGACAAAACCCCCCCGGGGAAAACCAGTTTAGATCTAGATGTATATAATGAGGTAAAGCAAATATGGGTTACAGTAAACACAATACAAGATGGAACCTGATACAATAGCAACTCTAGAAGAGAAGATATACAAGCTCAAACTGCCAGAAGCACTCCAGGATGGTGCGTCCCACATGTAAACTGTCAGATCTGCTCCAGAAAATCACTGTGATGCCAGAATGGAAAACCCCTCCACATGAATGAAGCTCCTGCTGATGTCCTCACTCTGCAACTGATATCACTGAAATCTGATGGCTAGAAATCCCTCCAGGAAAGAAATAGCCTGCCAAAGCCATGCGCCCTCCTCAAATGAAGAATCCCTCCAGTAAATAATAGATGAATGCTGCTCCAAGCTGCTCTCAAGCAAAGCTAGCGGCCTCCTCCTACAATCCTCATGCATCTGACCTCTCATCCATAGCTAGAGTAGTACTCCTCTCATGAGCAAAACCCTCTATGAACAATGCGCCCTCCTTTGTCTCCTTTGCCCCTCTTTAGGCAAGAATAGGGTAACCTAAGAATCAATGGATGAGATCAATCCAAATCAATGGATGAGATCACTCCAAATGATTCTAACTCAAAACCCACTTTTGGGTTAAGTTCCCTAAGTCTACTCATGTCCCCCAAAATCACCAAAAAGGTAATTTAATGTTCACTTTTGCCAAAAGTGACCAAAATGCACTTTAACCAAAGTCAAAGTACAAATAGACAAAAGTACTAGGTACAAAGTGACTAAACCTTCCCTCATGTGCTAAGGAGGATAAAACACATGGGAAACACCTCCCAAGGTACAAAGCTCAACAATTACAATGAGAACTAGCATGCACATGTTTAAAAATTAGGAGAAAAGCATCACATATACCGAATTAAACAAGAGCATGAAGAACATAGGCGTTGCATCAATAATCGTTCCACTATATGACACATTATTTCTCTTAGATAAACCCATAAGGGGAAAAGTCCAACAAGGAATAAGGAGTGTGCAAAAATATAGAGAAATGACTCACTAATGGAGAAAGTGGAGCATTGTGGTTTGCATACTAGAACTCCCACATCAATTGTCTATCTTTTGCTATGGTGCTAAAACCCTCCTCTCGTCGATCTAGAAGAAGAAAGGATGTGGTTTTTGTGCCTTTAAGGTTGATTGAGCTTCTAACCTTACTTGCAAAATCACTCTTCACTTCTACGCAACCATCCTTCCAACACCAAAATGACTTGTAACTTTGGAGGCATGAGCCTCCCTTAGAGGCTGAAATTACTCTCCTTTAGGCACACACAACTTGTCGAATTTGTCAAGTAACCCATTTTTGTTGCATTCTTCCAACTACTTGTGGTCTTGCAATTGTTGAAACACCTCCCCAAAGTCTTCATCTTCAACATACTTGTCGTTGTAGGCATCATGGGTGAATGGTTTTGTGATCACTTGAAGTTGTTCCCTAGAAAAATCCCCAAGGGAGGTCGAATGACCACTTAGGAAAAATACCACCATCACTAATACTCCTCTCACTTTGGAGCTAGTGCATGCTAGTTCTAATGCCCTAGAAAAAAATAGAACTCGAATTCATATTTAAAAGAGTGACTGATGCCAAATTTTGGTGGGTGATGGAGAGAATGAAAAGAAGATAATTAGTAAGGTAATCCAAGATTAAGTCTTAGTGATTAGAAGTCCTAAAATGATAGCAACATAGCAAAGAAAGCCAAATGGAATTCTCAACAATCAAACGACCTCACCAAGTATATGAACTTGCTTTCCTTAGATCTGGATGATGGTGTATAATTATGGTGCAAGTCAAGCCAACCCTGCCCCAAGGAACTAGAAGGGACATAGATAGGTTGTGGTCATGTTTCTTCGAGATGAAGCTCTCAAGCTAATCACCCTCTATGTTGAGCCATAATTGATTCATCACACCAAGGACAACAAAAGTGCAAATGAAATTAGGGATACCTTCAAGACACTCTTTGGAATAGTGAATACCACTCAGAGAATTGGACTCAACTAAACTTTCTCATCTCAATATGAGTGACTTTGAAAACATGGAGTATATTGCGAAGTTTCAGAACTTGAAGGATAGCATCATTACATAAGGAGGAAAGGTGAAAATAGATTCAAAATATATAAGTATTGTTTTAAATAATCTCTCTCCAATCAAATTGTTTGCCATCATCTTATAATATTCCTCTATTTATGAAGAGTTACAAGACTCCCTTTCTTGAGGAGGTTTATGCTAATCTTATTGAGCATGAAGTCACAATAAGGAATATGGATTCATCACACCAAGGATAACAAAAGTGAAAATGAAATTAGGGATACCTTCAAGACACCCTTTGGAATAGTGAATACAACTCAGGGAATTGCACTCAAAACTAAACTTTCTAATCTCAAAATGATTGACTTTGAAAACATGGAGGAGTATATTGCGAAGTTTAAGAACTTGAAGGATGGCATCATTACATAAGGAAGAAAGGTAAAAATAGATTCAATATATATAAGTATTGTTTTAAATAATCTCTCTCCAATCAAATTGTTTGCCATCATCTTATAATATTCCTCTATTTATGAAGAGTTACAAGACTCCCTTTCTTGAGGAGGTTTTCACTAATCTTATCGAGAATGAAGTCACAATAAGGAATATGGGAGAATTACTCACCCAAGATCAAATTCATTCAAAAGCTACTTCTACACCTTTTAAGCACGAGTTTGAGAAGGCTAAGGGGAAAACCTAAAATCCTCTAAGAAGAAAAAATTATCAACAACTACTGGCATAAGGAGGGAAATGCCTTTAATATTGCATCTCTTTCCTTCAAAGTATTGGTCCACTTCTTCATAGGAATGGATCATTGATTCTAGATCTACCGACAATATGACCAGGCATCAACACCTTGTCTCCAATTATCGACAACAACATAGTGAACAGAAAGTGGTCATTGGTGATAACTCAACCTTCCAATTTTAGGATGTGGTAACCAATCCCGACGACACCAACATGCTATGGCATCAACATTTGGGACTTGTTATCACAGTATCTAGCACCTTTGTGCAAAGCCTTTCACAAGGGCTAAGACAAGTGTAACATGGAAGTGTTATCGCCGGTACCTTAGCAATCACTTCCCTCGCTTTATTGAAGGATGAAATCTAACACAAAAAAGGCTTCCCTAGTAACCTCAAGGAGTCCAATAGAAAGATAAGATCAAGTCTACGACCTCCTATGTTAGCTACTCAAACATACCACCACTAGATCAAGGTTTTCGAAGTAAGCATAAGGTTGTTTAATGAAGCAATTTCCAGATTTGCGTGTGTGGTATCTAAGCCAATTAATGATGTTTAGCAAGTTAAAATATGTCAAACAGATATCCCAAACACTACAAAATAAAGGAAAAGCTATGGTTGTTGCAAATCTTGTGTGAAAGATAATGAACTTCAACAATATATCAAGTTGTAACAGAAACAATAAATCAGCCCTCTAAACAAGTTAAACATGTAATAATCTAGGGCTGAAAAAACACAAGTTAAACTAGGGTTTTGCAAACAATTAATTGCTGAAATGATAAGAGAGTATAACATCCTTAAATATGCAAGACATCAAGCCTAGAGGGCTGAAAAATAAATCAGCAATATGCAATAAATAATAACAAGATGCACTTTAAGGTGAAAGATGCCAATCAAACCCTAGACGTCAAGCTCAATGATGGCTGAAAATGAAATTGCCACAAATCCTAATCTAACCCTAGAGTAATTAAAAAGGAAGGTAAATTTAGTTTTAAAGGCTTACTACAAGGGGTTAAGACTAGTGTCGTTTATTCCTCTTGGAAAAATGGAGTCAAACTATGAACTTTCTTGAAGGAAAAGGTGATAGAGAGACCTTGGATAAAACCCTAGAGTAGTCCCCTACAAACCCTAGGAATGTATCCTATAGGAGGGCAACTGGAGTAGTCCACTACAAACCCTAAGAAGACGTTGTGGTGCTTCTCCCACACTTCATGGAGGATGTTGCACATTTCATGGAGGTCATTGGAGCTTTGATGATGAGCAATTAGATATCCTCCATCACCTCAATGACCATGGACGTTACACCTAGGAGATAAGGCATTGTACCATGAGCCTAACATGTCACTTGGAGTGTAGTGATCCCCCACCATGGATGTTGCACCCCTTTGAGGACGTTGAGGTTTGGTTTGATGGCATTTCCCTTGATGATGATAATACACCTTGTTGGAGAGGTCACAAAGCCCTTTTCTTTGATGACGTCATGATTGGGAATTGGGACGTTGCACATGTGATGGGACATCACTCTTGAGGATGATGTGACACTTGCTTGAGCTAACTTAGCACTTTAGATGATGAGTTGGCACCTTTGGATGTGACTTTCTTGATGAGGCATGAATTTTGATGATACCTTGCACCTTTTGGGAGAGAGACATGACTTTTGGAGCTTTGTACCCCATTTGGAGATGACATCACCCTTCATGAGGCTTCTACACTCACATGTGTGGCGATTTTTTGAGGGGAGTTTTCATGTTTTAGCATTGTATCATTTTTGGGAGTCTGCCTAGACCTATCCACCTTGTATCATGGATATTATGTTTTTGGGGCTTTTAGTGGATATTAGCTAAATGAGGGCAAACGCTTGGTTTCCTCATATAAATAGAGGAAGTGCTCCCTCATTGATTCATCATTGCTACTTGTAGAGGATTACTACTACTTGTCTCTTCTTTATTTATCTTTTGCCTAAGGATGACTAACTCATGTGACTTCTTGGAGAGATGATCTTTGGATGATTTTTCAAGTTTTGATGGATGATTTCATGGTTGGGGTTTCATGGATGATTATTGATTCACCTAGTAAGTGTTCTTTCTAAGTCTTTGTGGATTTATTGATGCATGTATTAAGTGTGAATGTTCTTATCAAAGTGGTAATAATGCATTTCCCTTCTATTTTTCTTGAATAGATCTTATCTTGTAAACCCTAGGAAGGTTTGTAGTGGACTACCCTAGTTGTTTTTCCTATAGGATATCCTTCTAAGGTTTGTAGTGGACTACTCTAGTTGCCCTCCTATAGGATACAAGAGTCATTGGAATCATAAAAGGTGAGTCACATTTTAATGTAAAAGCCATGTAAGTAGTTCGCATTAGGTGTTTTTTTCAAACTTCACACCAACTTATGACTTTATGCAATTTTTCAAGTTTAGGTATGGGAGGACCATCATAGAACCCTATTAGGTGTGTTAGTACCCAAGTAGAGGAGTAAATGTGAGTGGATGGTATGACTTGGTGTTTACTTCATGGTCATTGTGTCATTAACATGCAAGGTCACGTGTGATGTTCATCTCCATGAGCGCATTTGTAGAGGGAGTGATTAATGCATCGAGTTACCCTTTCCTCGACACAATTTCTTTCCACCCCAATCTTGCCTTTTGATATTCATTGTTTTGCTTTGCAAGCCCCTTTTCAAGTTTATGCATTTATTGCAGCGCGATAATTCAATTAAGTCCTTTCTTTGGATATGTAGTCAATGCATTAGGACTTGGGGTGATGGCCTCATAGCAAAGGGTTAGAGTTAAATATCCCTAATCCAGCTGATGTGGATATCTACTGTTGAACTAGTGTTTTGACTCTCAGATCTGATACTCTGAGGGTTTCTGGATGCATTTGAGTTAATTGTTTAACATGCTTGGTGATTTTCGCATGTGTGTCATACAAGTAATGTTTAAGCAGTATATATGATGCATGTGAAATAAGGAACAAACACCATCTCAATAGTATGTATTATGAGAGAAAAGCATGAAATACAATGATATGTTGAAAGCAGAGAAAATAATCATCAGCTAGTACCCAAGTAGAGGAGTAAATGTGAGTGGATGGTATGACTTGGGGTTTACTTCATGGTCATTGTGTCATTAACATGCAAGGCCACATGTGATGTTCATCTCCATGAGCGCATTTGTAGAGGGAGTGATTAATGCATCGAGTTACCCTTTCCCTGACACAATTTCTTTCCACCTCAATCTTGCCTTTTGATATTCATTGTTTTGCTTTGCAAGCCCCTTTTCAAGTTTATGCATTTATTGCAGCGGGATAATTCAATTAAGTCCTTTCTTTGGATATGTAGTCAATGCATTAGGACTTGGGGTGATGGCCTCATAGCAAGGGGTTAGAGTTAAATATGCCTAATCCAGTTGATATGGATATCTATTGTTGAACTAGTGTTTTGACTCTCGGATCTGATACTCTGAGGGTTTCTGGATGCGTTTGAGTTAATTGTTTAACATGCTTGGTGATTTTTGCATGTGTGCCATACAAATAATGTTTAAGCAGTATATACGATGCATGTGAAATAAGGAACAAACACCATCTCAATAGTATGTATTATGAGAGGAAAGCATGAAATACAATAATATGCTGAAAGCAGAGAAAATAATCATAAGCTAGATCTCATGGATCATCACTTGAATACAAAGCAACTAATAGAAAATACATGTGATCAGAAGATGTAGGTAGATCTGCACTGCACGGATAGATCGACAAAATGCAGTTTCAAAAACTCACGACCACCGTTGCAAATACTAGAAAACTAGCCCTAGTGGCTATACCCGACAGAACAGATTGGAAATTGCCCCAAACTGAGCGCCCTGGCCTCTAGGCTTCTCCCGGTAACTGTTGGACTGAAGATCTGACCTTTGAAGCTCTGGATGACATCCCCTGGGGGGTTGTGCACCTCCTAGGCTCTGTGAGTGCGCCCTAGTGATTCCACCGTCGAAATCCAATGATATATGTCTCGAAATGTGCGCCTTGGCCTCCTCTGTAATGGGTCAAAAGGGTTTCCTCTGATTTGATCCGGAACACCCCCTGAAACCCCAAATGTCCCTCAAGAGCTGCGCACTTCCTGGCTTTCTGATGCACCCTGGTAGATTCCACTGTCAGAATCTAATGACTGGTGGCTCAAAAGAAGCGCCCTAGTTGATCCACAACTGGGTCGGAAGGAATCTGCAAGATAAACCTTGGTCTCGTGCAACTACACAAAACCCTTGTGCCCTCGCTGGCTGAGTTGCACAATCACTGCAATAGGTTGGAATACTCCTTAACTGGCATGGTGAAATACCTGGATGGTATCTCCGATAGGCTAGGGTGTGTCTTCCAACACCGAAACCAACCTAGGTGGTGGTTTCATCCAAAAATCCACAAAACAACAAAGGGGTTGATTTTCTCCTCTAGAACTCTTTCCACATCAAATCATAACATAATGAAGAATTAGGTTGAATTCCTCCTTTAATACCTTTCTCGATCTAATTCTCCATTGACATCACTTAAGCTAGGCGCTTTTCCTCCTAGGTGAGTGATTAATTAATTAAGTCTCCCCTTCAACACGTTTTTCTTCTATTTCTCCGTTGACTTTAGCTTAAGTGACTTTTCCTATGCTTTTTGGCTTAATTCATCGTTTAGCCACTAATTCACCCTTATTTCTCCTCTTGTTCCCTGTTTGTGCCTGACTATAGTCTACGAGAACAGATAGACTACTAAGTCACTCCCTGCTGGCCTACTCTTGGGAACATGACATCACATAGAGCTCAAGCTTACTTGGCTTTTGATTTATCATTTATATCCCATTATGTTCTTTTGCATTTTGAATTTATAACATGCTTTTTCCATTCTTTCTTACAACTACATCAACCTCGGGCATTTAAGCCCCTTCTTCTCATAGGAGAATGACGTACAAACCTTTTTGGGATACATGTAACAACCATTCCCAAAATAAAGTACAACGCAAGGAAAAAATAAATGGAAAGTGTTAAGTATGAAAAGGTATGGGTATGTTACCCCTATCAAGGCCTCCCAGTAGTACCCCTTTTCCCCAAGAGTGACAACACTTGACTAGAGTACGTATAATGGCCACCAAGGTGAAACAAGGCAAAAAGCATAACTTCGAAGCATCATGATTCATTATCTGACTTCAACCCATGATCCTTACCTAAATGCCCAATACATTAAACGTAAACACTTCATATGAAACAATGGCTAATGTACCTCATGTGTGTTGGACCACCACCATCAGATGATTTTGGTGATCAAGTGAATGAGCTGAGCAATGATGAGGAAGAGGCATCTAAGGAGCTGTTGTTTGTGGAGAACGTTGGTCATCATCAAGGAAAATTTTAGGGGATAAATTTTTCCCTTGGGCTAATTTTCCATGGTTTTTCCCAAAAAAGATTTGCCAATTTCCATTTTTTTGTAAAATGATTCGCCCAAACTCTAGGATAAAAGCATTTTACTCTAAAAATCACCAAAATTTTCTAAAAACTATATAAAATCCATAGAAAATTGAATATTTTTACAAAAATATCGCCATACATTTTATGGTTGGCATTTTAAGAATTAAAAAGATTCGCCAAGGTTTCTATACTTTACGATAAGTATGGATCCTTAAAATTATCCCTAGGACCACTATCTACAATGTGGATCATGAAGAATGATCTCCTCTAGTTACCCCTAGGTGAGAGGGGGTAACATGACTTACAAACTTTGGGTCATGTGAGATATAAATCATTTGCACATGGTTGATGATCTTCCATAGATTGAACCACCTAGTGGTGTTTGTGAAGGGCATGTGTTGGTACAAATACCATCAAAAGTCCTTTCCTGAAGACAAAGTGAGGCGACCTTCTTAGCCTCTTCAATTGGTTCATAGTGATATTTGTGGGCTTATGTCTGCTTGATGGGAGAAAAGTACTTCCTCACCTTCATTAATCTGTATCCTCGCTTCCTTTAGATATACACCATTAAATTCAAGGATGTTGTTTTTGGAAAATTCAAAGAATTAAAATCATTAGTGGATGTTGGTTTTTGGAAAATTCAAAGAAATAAAATCATTAGTGGAAAATCAAAGAAAGAATTAAGTGTATCGAGACTGATAGCAAGGGAGAATATATTGAGAAATATTTCAAGACATTTCTCCTTTCTAATGGCATCTCTTGGAAATGAACTACACCCTACACTAACAACAAAATAGAGTAGTTGAAAGAAATAATACAATTATTATGGAGATGGCTCAATGTGTGCTACACTACAAGCAAATGAAACTTAATTAATGGGGACAAGTCGTTGTTTGTGCAACCCATATCATGAATCAGAAACCTACTTTAGTTACTCAAGGTATGACTCCATATGAGAGATGGCATGGAAACAAATCATCAGTTTTGTATTTTAGAATTTTTAGATCAAGTGCATGGACCCATATTCCTAGTGAAAATAAAAACAAATCGGAATCTAAAAATCACTACTACATATTGGGGGGCTACAACAAAGTTTCAAAGGCATATGTTGCTTATATGATCCTTTCACTCACAGGGTGATTGAATGTAGAGATGCTATCTTTGATGAAGTTCCTTCTCACGATTCACTAGGATCTTTCCCACAACTTCTTATAGATGATTCTCCTATAGAAGATTCCCAACATGTTTTAGTGGATCTTTCTCCTTCAAGTTATGATATTGGTGGTCCTCTTGAGTCTTAACCCTACGAGTGTTTCCTCAAACACTCTTCCTATCATGACTAGGCAGACAAATGATTATAATGAGGACCTTATTCATGACTCATTCAGCTCCAATCCTATGGAAATCTCTTGTCCTATATTGAATGCTTCTTCCAACACTCCTCTAGTAGCTGATCAGTTCAATGACAATGAAGAAGACTTCTTGATTGATCCTTCTGATCGAGCTCCTTTTCCTTCGGTGAGGTTTAGGCCTATGCCCAAGTGGGCCATATCCACACATATAGATGTTGTCGATTTTGTACACTAGAAGGCGAATTAAAGCATCATTGAAAACCTCGTCCACCATGGGTTTTCTCCCCAAGATCAATGATAAGCCCGTTGAACACTTTGTTGCATGGCCAATGCTACCAAAGATTCCATTGGATACTTGAGGGAGAGATATGGTGTTCAAGAGGGATGATATGTATTGTCTTCTCTATGTGGTCCCTGTTCAATATTGAGGGGGGGATGTGTGTAATGGCCCCCTATTTAGATTAAGGGGGGATGTTGAAAATAGCGGTGTAATCTTTACTTTGAGTTACCACTGACTATATAGTGTATCATTATTATATTTGTAGGTTTGGCTAAAGTCGATGTTATACACAAAGGCTCACCTCATTGGGTAAAGCGCCTTACTTTCTTCATCAAGTGATTAATTCGTTCTTAATAAAAGTGATTTGCCTAAGGGCATCATCAAGTGTTGCACTCTCTCTTGTGCTAGGGTTTCTCTCTCTCTCTAGTGCACTCATTCTTGGGTTGTTTTCTCTCTCTAGGGTTGCGCTTCACTTGTGTATTGCTTCAAGTTCTGCGCTGCCCTACTGGGTTTATGTTTCTCTTTATTGCAGAATATGGGTTTGTGTTGACTCCATTCAATTCTCTCTCTATCCCTTGTGAATCTCAACAAAAGAAATTGCTCCAACTGCCAAGTATAGAACTCAGAAAGAGTAGGCATGAATCCCAAGTATAAACCTCCAAGAAAAGTGCTCTAAAACCAGCAATATTAGCACAGGCCATAAATAACAAGCACTGGATGGAAATATCCATGGGATATAGGATGCTTTATATCAGTTTAAAAAGCAGCATGAATGAGGACATAAAAAGTGCTTCAGATAGATGAATCAGACAGGTCTCTGAGTCAGTGGAGTATCCAAAATAAGAACTTGGCTCAACCAACAATAACCCCTGTCCACCAAGGTGCACTTACTGGGCATAAATAGCAATATAAGGACATGGATAAGAATTCCTAATGAAGCAGTTTAAATCAGCTAAATATAGCCACCATAAAAGTGACCAGGTTGATGTATGCCAATCTGAAAGCAAATCAATCTTATAACCATATGGGAACAACAGTAAGAAAAAGCACCCTCTAATTCAGTGCTTAGGTCTGCCACAAATAACTCAACATGAGACCTATCAAAACCCCAACCTTTGGTGCCTTAAACCAACTCAGAAAAGCACCTGCAAGTAAGCTTAAAAAAGTGCCTTGTGTCTGCTGAAGATAAGACTCAGAGACACGTGAAAAGCATGCAAAAGATATATTGAATATAGGCACTCAAGTTAGGCTCAATAATGAACCACTTAGCAAGGTGCACTTCTTTTGGTGAAAGCACCAGCAAAGGATCTTCAACACAGTCACCGGGCTAATCAAATGATAATGAACCCTGGTTCAAATTCTGGTGGATAAAGAGCCCTGATCATGTGTATGATTAAAGTGGGCTTTAATTATTGTAATTGTCTTGAAAGCTTCTTCTTTTCCTTCAAGGCTCTTAAATTATTTCACTCAATCAAAACTTTGCACACAGCATAGGTTAGCACCTGTTTATAATTGGTACTCAATTGCTTAAAATATTTGAATAGTATGCCCATCTCTCTGAATTAGATGGAAAAGGAAAAGCCAATAAAGTTAAAACATAAACTATGCTCTATACTTGATAAATCAGTTAATTATGTTCTTAAACTGGAAAAAATAGATCAAATTTGTTTAAAAGATAACCGTAGAAGCACACTATCCACGTATTAGACAGTTAGATCTCCTATTCAATAGCATAAAAAAGTGTCCTCTAAATGCAAGGCCACTGTCTACACAGAGTTTAAATAATGATTTCAATCTGAATTCTAGAGAAGTGGAATTCATAGGAGAAGAAAAGCTTGACTACGACGTTTCCAACCAGAAGTTTGTACCTGTTGTTTATCAATGAAAATAACTAAAGAATGGAATTCCCCTTAAAATCTTTCAAAGGTATCGAGGCATTCCTCAATACCTTTGAAGATTTGTAAAATCAAAATGTTCTTCATGCAATTACTGTTTTTTGAAAACTCTACAAGGTATGCATTTTATATATATTTATTTGCAGGAGGCCTCAATTGTGTTCTTGAGTTACATTCTCACTACCTACTATGTCTCGTGTAGTTGTGTAACTCAATGGCAATGTAACATACGTGATTCAGGAGTACTAAAAATTCAACTGGAACATATAAATACACATGGGCTATAATGTGCTTCTAAAGTTGCATGTTCAGGTTTTCAGTGCATGAACATAAGGGAATTAACAGCTATCAGTTGAGGAGTTCAAACAACACTAGAATAAAATTGTAAATCTTCCATGTACAAATCCAAACGAATCTATTCACTGCAACTACAACTCTAAATAAGATTACTCGTCTCATTGGCATTTTGCTTGCCTGAAAAAAGAAAAACACAGAAAATTAGCACAACGAAGTAAATTATATCTGTCGGGCTATGGTCTAGTGGTTGAGATGGGGCGTCGCCATGCAAACAGCCCATGTTCAAACCCTAGTGGGCATAGAACCCTAGGACAATGTGTGTTCTGGTTGAGTTGGACGGTGCCCCAAGTTCAAGTGGGCCTGCGAAAATGTAGAGTCGGGGTTCATAGCACCCCATGGATCAAAAAAATGTTTACCCTTACCTAAAAAGGAAAAATACAATGCATTAAATTAACCTTATCTGACTTCCCGTTGTATTTCTGGTGCAGCTGCAGCTTCTTGCAGTTTTTTGTATCTCAAAAGTTTACCTATTGCCTTGAGAACCTGTGAAATGGAAAATAAGCATTAAACTTTCATTTTCCAATGTGCAATCCATCTAAGACAACACGACTCCAGTATTCAACCAAAATGTTACCATAACAATATTGCCACTTTACATGGATACAAGTTAGATAATAGAAAACAGTAAACCTCTCTCTTTTTTTGCAAACTGTGAAGGCATTATATAATAGAAAGAAACTTAAAAACTGCTCAGGAAAAAAGGAAAAACTGCAGCATTCAGGTTTAGCCATTGTAATTTTAAAATTTGTGCTAAGAAGCATCCTTCTTTGTCAAACAAAATATCATAGGGAAAGTTGTTGCAAAATATCGTCTACAAATCGATATTTGGTAGCATCGGTTTAGCTAAAGTTTATCTCAATGAAGTTAATACCAATCTCATTAACAAGACAAGTATCTATGCTTCATATACTTCTTCAACCTACAAACATAGAAAACATCAATTTACTATCATGTGCATGTCTATAATGTGCCTCAAACATAGCTAATAGAACCTGGAGGGATATCAAAGCATCTGATAACATGAGTTAGTTGGCACTTGATATAGAAGCATCCCTAGAGCAGTGAAGTCTATGAGCGCCACAAACGAGTGCAATACAAGCAAAGGTGATGCATGTGAGCATGATGCAAGTGAGTGCGACAAAAAGGCACGTAGGACAAATGGGTGCGATAGATGGAGAAAAGAGCATGTGAGATGATAACAACACTAGTGTAGAGGAACATGACCAGAAAAAGAGCGCAACAAGAATCACACATGGTGAGCGTGCATGAAAGGAATGCACACTAGAGGAGAGAACAGGACAAGAGCTAGGCATGCCAATAATGGTTCAAATGCATGTGAGAAAAGTGTGCATGGCATGTGCATGATGACAAGTGCTCATGACAATGAGCATGATAACAGAAGTTGAAAAGTCCTTGAGGAAGTTGAAGCAACATTATGGACACGAAGAGTTGCAGGAGGTTATGAATAATTCAGAGAAGTTAGACAGTTAATAAGAATGATAAAAAGGATGGTTGCCAGGAGAGTCAGATTAGCAGTGTAGAAATTTTGGAACTCTGCCCAATCTGAAATTTCCACCTCACTTTTATGAGGCCATGGATCTACTTCAAAGAGTTTTCAGTTTAGTGCTGAAACTAATTTCTTCATCAACCCTGCAAGCAACATAAAATATACTTAACACTACTTCTAGGCAAACTACAGAATGTAGACATTGCAAAGACTTCAAGCATAGATCATTTCAGCAGCCTTTAGGTGTTGACGTTTGGACAACATTGGGAAGACATTCTCCTAGATTAATAATTAATAATATAATTATTAATCATTAAATAATATATATAATAAGTAATAATAATAATAATAATATGGCGACGCATCCTTTCATGGATGGTCACCATATGTTCTCTATATATGGAACACTCATCATTGTAATAATACATCGATCATATATCATCTCATATTATCTCTTATAGAAAAATCAACATGGTATCAAAGCAGGGTTGGGCTTGACTCTCTCACGGGAGGGCCCATGAAAATGAGAGATATGGCTTGCGTCTTCTAGGATTTCACCTAACTCTAGGATGTCGGACCCCTTAAAATACTTGAGCATGCATCCTATGATGAGGCAAATGGCGAATCCAATGGCTATCGTAACTAGTCATTGACGTGGAATTTGAATCGACTGAGAACTGAATGATGAACATGTGCCTGGGGAATCCCACAAGAAGATACCTCGAATTTGTTTACATTGACATAGAATTTTAGGCAGATCCTGCATTAGAAAGCATGTGAATTGGTCTTTTCTTATCTTTATCTACCTATATAGTGCACTCGACTCAAGTTCATGTGTATAGTCGAACAAAAGTCTGACTAGGTACATGTACATTACTAGAGGATAGACTGGCTCTTGAGCTTCGTTTAGCCTATGCACTGCTTGGCTTATTGATGTTTAAAGAATCTCATGGATTGGCTCATCAGAAAGAACAATATTGATAATTGATTGTGATCGATCAGACCAAGTGGGTACTTGGATTATTGCTTCTTAGACCATGGTGTCATTGAACGATGGCTTAGTCTGTTGAGCATTGATCGACCGTATGAAGCTTAGGATTGATTAATTGAAGAGTTGACTATCGATTGCATTGACCGCAATATCCTCTAAGGTTGTCGACTCGATGTCATTTTTGTAGGTTTGGACCAACTTGACTCTTGGATATGCTCGCATTTTGTTCCTTGTAGATCGTGCATTGGTTAAGCTTGTAGTGGAGAAATATTTAAACTTGGTATATGCCTAGACATGAGGTACGAAAGTCGACTAGCATTGATAGGTGGCATCGACCAACAGTAATGTTTATTACACAAATTTTGAGATATCTATTTGGTTGCATTGATTGGCATCTTGATCTATTGTTTTCCCTACAATACACTTGTATTGATGCTTGGATGAAAGTAGAAAGACCTGTTGCCGTCCTTATACACACCTACAAGCGTGGAAAAGTCTCCAATCCACTTGGCGTGTCCTTGGAGGCACAATGCCTAAAAGTCCAGACCCACTGTCACCTCAATTTGGACTTCTTTTGTCTAGGCTTATTCCTAGGGAAGCCAAGGGGGGTAGACCCTACTTACTATGTAAGTTGATTAATGAAGTTTAGGAGTTAATTTTAGTTTTGTTAAGTTAGGGGGAATCTAACCTATATGACAAGCAACAATGCAAATGCAAAGTTTTAATGACAATCAAAACCTTTCCCTAAAGGACAACTAAGACTAGTGCCTAAAGATTGGGCAAGGGATCAACTAAGTTTGTACACAAAGAATACAAAGAATGAAAAAGTAATCTAATTACAATGAAATAACTCTACAATAAGTCACAAGATGAAATAATGCTAGGAACAAATATACAATGGAACCACTAGTTAGAGAGATATACAACAAGAGATCAACTTATGCCAATGAACATGAGACAACTAATCATGAAAAATATAACTTGAAGCGGCTTGGAAAGAAAACAAGTGCGCAACTTTTGAAGGTGAAATAAACTTAGAGAAAGAGCCAACAAAAGGAACCAATGTGCAACTTCTGAAGCAAGGGGGAAACTACAAGCAAGTGCCCCAAAGAGATGGTGCACAACTTGAAGGTAGAACACCCTTGTACAGATACACAACTTTAAAGATAGTGAAACTTAAAGTAAAAATGTCAAATTTGAAAGTAAAGTACTTGGAAATGAAAATGCTAGTGAAGTAAACCCATAAACATGTAAATGCCTTGAACAACAAGGCTTGCACAACTAAAGATACTGAAATGTAAAGCACAAGTGTTGTGAAATTGTTGTAGGTAATGTTATCCCCTATCCTAGGGATAACTAAAGAGATTATGTCTCGAGGACCACAGGTCTTAGACATGGAGTACCGAGAGCCATATGACTTGAGCTTGGTCCCGGAGGGACCATATTTTCTTCAGTGCATCCTATCTATCAGCAGCAACAACATCCATCCCATCAGCCTGATCCTGAAGTAGCAGTGGGTCTTGCTCCATGAGATAATGAGTCTAGGTATCATGGTATGTGTCACTTTGATTTTTGAAGCATTTGAATATGTGCACTGAACTCTCTTTTGTTTCATAACGTTTTCTTGGAAATTATGCTCGTTAAATTGTTCATACCTGGGGGGTGACAGAGTGCCCTAGTAAGTTGTTTCCCTTAGGGATGAGTTGCCACTAGGTGGGTCTATGAAAGGTCATCGTCCATTCCTTCCATACTTACCACTTTTCATCATTGTCCCTCTCATTTTCCCCTACCTTGGTTTGGGCATTGGGTTTGCCAAACTAGTAAGGGTTGTACCTTGCCTTGTGGGAAGAAGGGGCTAAAGGCCCAGAGGGTAAAAGTAGTTGGCAAAAGTTAAAAGCCAAATTGAAACATTGAGATGCTTCGCCCAGGGATTCCCGAGAAAGCAATAAAAGGCTTCTCAATAAGAAAAGGGGACCCGTAAAATAAAATAAAACTCAAGATCTAGTTGGTGGATAGGAGGTCTCATCATGAACCGGTCTATTAGGTCCATGGGCATGTAGCGGTATGACACTACCATCTATGTGGTCACCAAACCAGGGTAGTGGCTCTTGGTGGCATAGCCAAGAGAAAGGGGGTCTTGTCACGAGCCAGCCTTCTCATTTCCGTGAAGTGCTTGTGGGTAACGTTGTCACCACTGGTCACCACGCTAGGGCAGTGTCTCCTAGCTATTCTCTTGAAGAGAAAAGGAAATAAGACAAAAAATAAAAGGCATTGAATGGGCTAGGAAACAATGGCATCCATGACAAGGTGCAGCTTGCCCTCTACAGAGGTACCCACAGGCAAGAACATTTCCCTGTTATCACTGCACCCCTTGCCCAAACATTCCCCTACACCATTTCATACACCTACATGACCTAGATTGGTCTTCACCTGGGAAACACCCCAAACTTGAGGAGGATTAGCCCAATAGGACATCCTGAGACCCTCTCCAAACCTGGCTTGTTAAACTGCATAACATCTTTGAGCATTTTTCTGGGTAGAGGGGGGTTTGATGCACATGTTTGGGTAATTTGATTATTGGACGTGATTGACATTGCTATGATCCTTGTGACTTATGAACCCATGGAGGGCATACTTATTGTTGTTGCAGGACCATGCCCGATGGAAGAACAAGGACGTTTCCCCCGAGACACTCTAGCAGGCTTAGACCCAGGGGGGTCTTGCCCTTCTACCATGACGTTGGCCGTTGAAGGCCCCTGACGTCATCATATTAACCCTTGACATCGTCAGTTAGGGTTTGGCATGAGGACGGTTTGGTGCTAGTTGGCACGTGTGGCAACGTTTGAGGCCTAACATTTCACTTTTGAGGCCTAGCGTTCCATGATGGGGCCTAACGTCACCCTAAGAGGGGCATGACGTCATCCCTAAAGACAAATGAGGGTTTTAAATGTTAATTTTATGTAAAAAGTGGATTTTTGATGTAAACTAGCCATGTCAGCCTTTTGTGACCTAAAACACAATTAAAGGTCATTGTCATTATATAAATAAGAGATAAATCTCTTGTATTTTTTCATCATTCACTCATCACACAAGTAGAGGTTTGAAATTCGGCCTCCCTTAAGTGTTATTGGACGAAACTAGTGGTGCGCACTTCTAGAAGGAGACAATTTTTGGTGCATTTTGGCTATTTTCTTGTGGAGGATCTTCAACTAGGGTGATTTCCTAGATTATTCTTGGTGAAGTAAGTGGAAATTTTGCATTTCTTTATTGTGAATGAATGCTATGGTTATTTTTTTACTTGTTTCATGTCTAAGATTATGAAATTGCTAGCTTGAAACCCTAGGGGAATGACATATGTTATTATCTTTTTCCCTATAATCTTCCATGAGTTAAAATCTCTTGAAAGGCACCTAATTTGAAGTAGATACTAGAGCCCTACCATTGTAGCACTCTAGTAACCCTACTTCCATTGCCCTATTGCATAATTTATTACATTTTGTTCAAGGAAAGAGAAAATCGTTAGGGCCTAACCCTTGTTACTTTCTAGCAATTTTCTCTTGGACTTGGATTTTTGAGGCCTTGGGATACCAACACCTCTCTTGTCCTCTCCATCCCTTAACATATTATTACCATTGCTACATTTCCTTTAAAATTTATTGCAGCCATTAGTGACTCCATTTACCCTATAAAGGCACTAGACTACCTCTTACAAGTGGTGATTGAGCAAACAAACACTTATACTCTTATCCTTGAACTCTTTACTAATTTTTTCTAACCCTAAATTAGACTAACTCCTAAGCTAACTTGTTGTTGTAGCAAAACATTGCTACAACCATATAAACATACATTAAATTGGTACATTTACCCACATAACTCACACTAGAACCAATCAAAATTCAATTGTGATAATTTCTAGTGAATCGACTAGGTAATTGCTAATTTTGTGTGTAGTTTTCTTGCACTTTTGACCATTTAAACTTCTTTTTTGTTGCAAAAGATAGCTACAGCCATCTAACTGCAACAAAATCTCTGCAAAAGTGACACTAAAAACTACCTAAACATTGCCAACTTTGCTTGTGACAATTTACTATCAATTTGCCTAGTCAAAGTCACATTTTATTGTTTTTCTCAAGCAATTTTAAGGCTTGAGTCTTGTGGCTGTTATAATATATCAATAGTTGCTATAAACTGATGCATTGCTGCAAATTCATAATCAACTAGCTTATTTTACGAAGGTTTATTGTCTTATGAAGTACTAACAATCATCTGGTACTTGGAAAGTGCCCCATTTGCCTTGTTGTCTTGTTCTGGGCATGTACACAATACTATTCATTTGCTTCATCCTTAAGACATAAAAGAAACCTATGATTAGAGTGATCTGTGAGAGGGGAAGGGTTTCCTTGTGACTATTTGCCCTTAGCCTTCTCAAACCCCCCAGGTCATTGGGGACGTCTCCCCTGGGGTAGCTTAAACATACTCCTAAATAGAAAGGGATCTCCTAATAAGGTGACAATGATAGGTTATTCCCAGTTACGCCAATTTTGTACCCACTTGCCTTGGGCTTTTGGGCAAGTACAAATTGTGCGATAATATTTTGGCGTCGCTGCCAGGGAACACTAAGTCAATTTTCCTGAAGATGACACTTTTTTGGTAAGCCTTTATCCAAAGCCTTCTTTTCACAGAGCTTACCTGGAGACTCCACTGAGAGTGATTCCCTCATCCCTTTGATAATCCTAAGACGATATCTGACAACTCCACTGGCATTTTCTAAGGTGCCACCTTACTCTCAATTTTGTGATATTTCCAAGTTATGGGATCATGGCGCCTTGGCAAACAAATAAATAAAATTGCAGAAAATTAGATGCTTGAAGAAATGCAAGCCCAAGAGACTCTCTTTGGGCTTGCTTACGATGAGAAATAGAGAAAATAATAAGTGGGTATCAAAAACCCTTACTTGGGAGGCTCTTCTTGGGTGTTTTATGGCCCTAAAAGGACAGCACCCCCCATTTTCTGGCGAAAACCTGTAGAAAATCAGCAAGCAAAGCTTGTTGTAAATGCTACAAAACCACTAGAAAACTTTAGAAAATTTCTGTTAGTGAAAACATAAATTTTATATACAAAATCAGCAAGTAAATGTATGAGTTTTGACCTATTTTAGAACAGAAATTTACCCAACAAACTGTAGGAAAGAATAATGAATGAAACATAAAATACTAAGAGGGTTTTAGTGGTTGAAGAGACAAATTTCCAGATCTAAAATTTGTCTTCTCTAACCCTTGGTGACCTGCAAAAGTATAAGATCTAGCTACAAGAAAAATAGAGGAGGTGAGTAGATTCGTATGTAATCAAAAAATACTTTGAAATAACAAATAGAAACCAACTCACTTAGATCTATAACAATACTACCATAAATCTATCCAAGTAAAATACTTTGCTTGGATCTCCTAATCTAGATCTATAAGCAAGAAACTCATAAACAAAACCAAAACAAGTTCACCTCAATGTAGCTCAAGATTTGCACCAAGAATACTCCCAATGCACACCATGTATCCTCCAAAGATTTTCTATTATTGAAAGAAAAAGGTTGTTGCAAATACTTGCAACAAGCTTTAGAAAAGAGAAAGAGCAAAATGGGAGAGAGAAGACTGGGAGAGATTTGGGCATGATAACTTTACTCCAAGAATCGATGTGAAATGAGGGAGGTGTAGGCATTCTTTTATACCTGGGAGGCAAGAGAGACCCCTTTTGGATGAGCTCCAAGTGTCACTCACCCAAAAAAATTGATCATCTCAAGGAGGGCACACTTTTAGGGTTTTGAGTCATCTAGGGTTTGAGGGTTGAGGGTGTGAGAGGGGGAAAACACCTTTTGGCCCACCCAATAATGAGTTTAGGCACCGAGGGTGCACTTAGGCTTAGCGGGGTTATTTCCCTTTAATTTTTTATTTAGGCTTAGGGGCACACTTTCTTAGGGAGATGGTGAGTGTGAGGTTGTGGCTAACCAAGAGGGGTTGGATTAAGTTAGAAAAATGCTTTTATAACTTAGGAAATGGCTTAGGAATCATGTCCCACTCCTTCTCAAGT
This sequence comes from Picea mariana, assembly GCA_032191745.1. Taxonomy (NCBI): domain Eukaryota; kingdom Viridiplantae; phylum Streptophyta; class Pinopsida; order Pinales; family Pinaceae; genus Picea; species Picea mariana. The sequence continues at coordinate 28,907 of JASDQU010372496.1, forward strand.
CTTTTTGGTCATTTTACAATTTTTGGCATTTTTAACTTAGTCAAATTAAGCAATTAAATTGCTGACTCAAGACTGACTAGGAATCCTCATGGACAATGACCTAGCAAAACTTGTCCAATTGAGCTAAAACTTGGTCCAAGGGTGTAGGGGGTCTCATTCCATTTTTTTTTAGAACTCACACCCCTATCAAAATACCCTAGGACCTAGCTTTTACATTTTTACATCAATTTTAATTAAAATTACTATTAATTGAGTAATTTTAAAAAATTAAAAAAAACTACTTAGACTCTATGGAATTCCACAAGAGACTCTAGGAGATGTTTAACATGGTCATTTACAATACTCCTAGACCCTAGTCACCCATTGGGCTCGATCATTAGAACGTTTTTCACCATCCATTGGAGTTTTCCTATGCCTTGGGGGTGTTCAATTTTGGACCTAGAGAACCCACATTACCTAAGTACCCACTTGGTTGAGTAAAATTAGTGATTGTAATCACTTAAAAAACAATTTTACTCAAAAAAACCCAAAAAAGTCGAATAAAATCAAAGAAAATCAGCAAATGCTAAATTTTGGGAAACATGTTTAAACATGTTTTAGACAGAATAAATCCCAAGGGGCCATGTGGCAGCAATAAGATGCATGTCGTGGGTTGTTGGTTATAATTGGAGGAGACATGGTTGAGTTGGAAGCTTCCTTTAGGAAGAGGTGCACACCTCTTGAAGAGAGGTGGCGCATTTCAAGAGAGGGTTGCCTACCTCTTGAGAGGTGGCGTCCTCCCCCTCTTCCTATTGCTCACACTTGGCATCCAAAGGGTTGTGGGACGAGTGGCAGCCTATGAACCACCACTTCTCTACTCTTCCTCTCACATGTGGTGTGCTCTCTTCTCCAAGTGGTGCGCCCTCCCTCATGGGCATCTTCACCCCTTTGCTATTTATACAAGCATTGCCTCCCATTGCAAACTAGTTGGATTTAGGGAGCCGTGCTTGTGGTTGTATACTATTATAATACTTTTCATTTGGAATAAAGAGACTTTTGATCTAGGTGGATATCGGTGGCCACCCACCTTTTCCAACTGGCTCAAAACAGTTTTCTGACAATTTTGGCAATTTACTATTTTTAGCAGGTTTTAATTTCTGGAGCCATTTTGAGGGCCTAAATGAAGGTTTTTCGAGATCAAGGTTCTCAATGATAGTTGAATGCATGATTGAGCCCCCAAAATGAATCTCCTCAACGATACCTTTCCAACGAGCTATTACACGCCTAAAACAGAGATCGTATGCAAAAGTTACGACCTCGAGAAGTTGATGTACTAACTTACTCAAACGAGGCCCACATGACTTTTGGCGTTTCATCTCCTAGGGTTAAGTTTTTGGATGCCTAGGGTTTTTGGCATTCCTGCTTATTGTAAAAAGGCTTTCAGAACCTCATTGCAATCGTCTTACGAATGCAAGTAGCCGTCACATCTCTTCTTAGAGATAAACTGTCGCCATTCTAGCGAGTCTTTCACTTTGTATTTTTACAGTCTCTGTACATTTCTTTCATTAATAGAAATCGTGTATTACTGTATCTCTGTGTTTATGGTTGCATCTCTGATATATTTCTGTTATATTATTGAATATCTACGATATTTTTGTGCATTTCTTTATGATATCTCCGATCTCATTTCGTGCCTAAAATAATTCGGATCAGTGGTATCAGAGCAGGCTGCTCTTGATCGTTTTTTTAGTGCATGTCCCCGACGAGGTTCGAGTATAGCAAGTTGGGTCTCGAGCTTGTCTCTCTTGAAGACAATCGCTCTCGCACACCCAAGAACCCCTCAATGGCGGAAGAAAAGAAAAATGACGGAGCAGATGATCCTATCAATCTGTTGCTTGAGCAAGCTCTCACGCGACAGAGGGATGAAATGATGGAGAATTTTACCCACATCCTTAAATGGCTGCCGATGGCATCAGGCGCATCTTCATCAAACGACCACTTTGGAGGCACCTCGCTTTTCAAGGTACAAGTTAATTTTGATATTCCTGTATTTGAAGGACAGATAGATGCAGAAGCCCTAGACAAATGGTTAAATCTGCTAGAAGGTTATCTCTTTGTTCACAAATTTCTCGACAAAGAAAAGATTACCTTCGCACTCCTTAAAGCTCTCCCCCATGTCAAACATTGGTGGGAAACTTATTGGGAGCAGAGTTCCACAGAGGAGTCTGAAATATATGGGGTCGATCCCACTTGGGATTTTTTTGTGGATGCAGTAAAGGAACAGTATTACCCTATTGGCAACTATGAGGACCAGTACATGAGATGGACCACACTGCGGCAAGAGAGGGACCAAGCAATTTCGGAGTTCACCAATACCTTCCATACCTTGCGCACCACACTGGGTATCAAAGACTCCGAGCGACATTTGGTTCTGAAATATCGTGGGGCTCTACACAAATACATCCAAACTGAAATGGATTTTCTGGACATCTCATCACTCGGTGCTGCTTATCAATATGTTGTTAAAATTGAGCAGAAATTTAAACACCAGAACAAATGGGAGTTCGGGTCTGCAAATCCGCAACAACCAAAGTATGACAAAGACAACCTTAACAAACAGTCTCCCAAAAACTAGTCCTAGACACAGGAAAAGAAGGGTCATGGGAAGACAAAGAAGAACATCGAAAAATGGTGTGAGTTCCACAAACGCCCTTGGCACAACACCGATGAATGTCGCTCAAAACAGTCATTAGTGGCCGAGATCAAAGACAAAGGGCCAAACCCTGATTCAAAATCTGATTCTGAAAATAATGGTAAAGGACAGATCATTGACGCGGACCCCACTGCTATTGTCGCGACCGCAACAATTCAACCAGAAGAACCAACAGATCCTGAAGAGGGGGAGCGCCTTTTTCATTCACAGATGTGGGTGAAGGGGACCCCACTGCATTTTATTGTTGATAGCAGAAGCCAGAAGAACCTCATCTCAGCAGAGGTCGTCAAACAGTTGGGATTGTCGACAACACCACACCTGCAACCATACAATATCGGGTGGCTTCGCCAAGGACGAGATCTCCGTGTCAGCCAATAGTGTTGATTATCATACGACATCCAACCCTTCAAGGATGAGGTATTATGTGATGTTGCTCCACTGGATGTCTGTGATGTGCTCTTGGGCCAACCATATATGTGGAGACGCCATGTTGTTTATGAGTCTTGACCCCGTAGTGTCATTGTTACTTTGGGGGGTCATCTCTACAGAATACCAGAGGTAGTTCTGACTATTGTTCCACCTAAAAAGTGTCGCAAGGTAGTATCTCATACTGCAAAATTCAGCTTCTTCACAATCTGTTCAAAAGCAGAACAAAAGGACACTGCAACCACTACAGCCTTGCCCCAAGCACCTTCTATCCAACAGAAGCAGATCGACAAGATTGCAGCAAAGCGCAAAGATTCCTTCTGCACACCTTCCTCTCATGTATCTCAACTTGTTGAACAACCTCAGCCTCAACAGGTTCTTGACATACTTCCACAAACTGAGCAGCGCGATGTCTCCAGCAAGACAAGCAGCTCACCAAGATGCAGATTCAACAAACGCTTTTCCCTCTCCCCTGGGAACTCAACGCAATGGAGACCATTGCTTCCTAAGGAGGGAGGATTGATCCAGGTGGATATCGGTGGCCACCCACCTTTTCCAACTGGCTCAAAACAATTTTCTGACAATTTTGGCAATTTACTATTTTTAGCAGGTTTTAACTTCCGGGACCATTTTGAGGGCCTAAATGAAGGTTTTTCGAGATAGAGGTTCTCAATGATAGTCGAAGGCATGATTGAGACCCCAAAATGAATCTCCTCGACGATACCTTTCCAACGAGTTATTACATGCCTAAAATGGAGATCGTATGCAAAAGTTACGACCACGGGAAGTTGATGTACTAACTTACCCAAACGAGGCACACATGACTTTTGACGTTTCATCTCCTAGAGTTAGGTTTTTGGATGCCTAGGGCTTTTGGCATTCCTGCTTATTGTAAAAAGGTCTTCAGAGCCTCATTGTAATCATCTTCTTGCGAATGCGAGTAGCCGTCACATCTCTTCTCAGAGATAAGCTGCCACCATTCTAGCGAGTCTTTCACTCTGTATTTTTACAGTCTCTGTACATTTCTTTCATTAATAGAAATCGTGTATTATTGTATCTCTGTGTTTATGGTTGCATCTCTGATATATTTCTGTTATATTATTGAATATCTGTGATATCTCTGTGCATTTCTTTATGATATCTCCGATCTCATTTCGTGCCTAAATTAATCCGAATCAACTTTGGAGGTCAAGAAGGTGTGTTATACATGTGTGTGGATGCTTAATGTCAATTTGTGCTTAATCTATGAGGTAATATTTGCCTAAATTCTTCTTTGGATTTGTTATCTTGGCCCTTTGAAAGGATGCTATCATCTACTAGGATAGGATTTATCTAGTTTGTTGTTAATCCTATTGTTCATTTATATTTAGAGACTTTGATGTGTATGCATGTTTCGGTTAACTAACATATTCTTCAAGTTTCTTGTGTAGGTGACATCAATTTTGTTAACAAGTTTATTTGCAAGATTTTAAAACTTACAGGGTTGCATAGCTTGGAGTGGTGATGAAACTTGTTTGTCTCTTCACAACTTCAAGGATCTAAAGACTTAGTCCCTCCTTAACTCATCTAAAGACTCCATTGCCCAAGGGTTCCAAGGCTACAAGTGTCTTCATTCTCTCTTTCTCAAAAGAAAATCTAAATTTTGGTTACTTTGTTGCAAATACAAGTATCTTAGATCTATCTTTATTTCAAATTCTGAATATCTAAGTGTACATGCATAAGATAAACTAGATCCAGGTTTGTACTTTTAAAGTTTCATCTAATGCTTAGATCTAGCATAGGAAAAGTCTCATTTTAGCATGCTTTTCTTCCAAAAAATTTTAGAATTTAAAGGGTAGTTCTTTTCTTAAAGCTTTCACTTTGATATTTGGTAATTAGAGTGCCTTTATATAGTTGTTTTAAAACAACAAACAAAGACCCTAAGGAGACAAGCTCTTTAGCTTGCTCTTCTTAGTTCATTTTACACTAGTTTTCCTTAGTCAATTTTGGGGCTTTCCTACTAATAACCCAAGACACTTCCAAAGTGTTTTTGGCCATCTTTTGTCATTGTTTGTTTGCTGTTTTGTGCAGCTTTGTGAACAAATAAGAGGAAATTATCTCCGTTTTGGGCAGATTTGGAGCATCCGAGACCCCCGAGGGCACCCCTTTCTTCAATAAATACTTGTAAAACATTGTAAAGACTTGTGACCCCCCTAATGAATGGTCACAAGTCACTCAAATAAAGAGTTGTGTAATTTCTTTAATAAAAGCAGTGGGGCTACAAGCTCCCACTCTTCATCCCCCGTAGGGGAACAATGTTTTTGGTGATTGTCTCATTTTTTGAAATTTTAGCTTAGATTCAATTTTCATAACTAAACATAAGCTAAAGTTAATCTTTATATTCATCACAAAGCACTGCAATCTCACATCAGCTTTAAAGTTAAAATAAACCACAATCTAGATTAGATTTCAATTTTGCAAAAGTAGAACACTAATTGCTAGTTTAGTTTTCCTTTTATGCAATTTCAAAGTTGGAAATAAACTGTCTCCTCGGCTCCTCGCAAGAGGCTGGTCAGTGAAGACTTTAGTAATTAAAAAACATTTCCCTTTCAATACTTTGCTTTATTGTTTAAAATAAACAATTCTCCTCAACTCCCAGTGCGATCCCTGACCCTTTTGATTGCGAGCTAGTCTCAATCTTCTGGGAGTAAGTTCATACATGTTGGGCTGGTTGATGATGATAGATTAATTAGGGAAATCCTAAAGGGAACTTTGCTTTAGTGGAAATGCAAGAGAGTTTGTGTAAGATATCTGACAGGAACTTTGAGATCTAAGTTTTCCCTGTCGGATCTCCCACATTCTCTTGGCCTTGTGTGTAAAATCAGAGGAATCTCCCTATTGGATATTCAGCAAGCTCAACCTCCACTTTAGGGACTTTTGCTGAAGGGTCAAATCTAGTTTAGACAAACACTTTATTTTCCATGCAAATAAAATTTATCTCATTAACCTACCATCAATAAACCTTAATAAAACACACGATCTACATTGCCCACGATACCTTTAAGGCACTAGTCCCATTTATACATTTGCAAAGCCATATTCTTCACACATTTTATTTCAGTCATTTATTTGAAGCAATTTGATTTTACTTGCATCTAACATTGTGTCTCAAGTATCATTTTATGCAAGTATATGTTTTATGTATCTTGTGGTGAATAATTGATCTGTGTATGCTTTTGATTTATGTTGGTTAATGAAAGTTAAACTCCTAGATTCAATTCTTGTACTTAGATTAGTTTCAAGCCTTAGTATATTTGTTAGGGACTACCCCCCTTGGCTTCGCTAGGAGTTGAGGATTAGGTGACATCACTTTAACTCTCACTTGGCCCCCAAGGACACACCGAGTGGATTGGAGATTTCTTCCACGTCTCTCAGGTGTGTATAAGGTGGCAACATTTTGGCGCCGTTGTCGGGGATAAATCTTTCTATTCCCGGAGTACGACTTTTGTTTTCCTTTTTGTTTTTTGCTTTGTTTGATGCTTTTTGTTTGTTTAAAATAAACTTGATCATCTGACGACTCCACTTCAAAATAATTTGACAAAGTATTCTGCAAGCAGGAACTCACGGTTTGCTTAGCTTCATCCTTGAACCCGAAAGCGTTTTTGGAGGAATTTATCCAAGCTTCTTCTCGTAGGATCCTTATAAATTATTGGGTCCCAGTCCATTTATGTTAGACTTTTCTTTTTTCTAATAAATCTAGTTTAAGAAATGGATGATCTTTATAAACCTATTGATTTTTCTGCAATAAGTTGTTATCCACATGTGATTCCAGAAAAAGCAATTAATATTGTTGATGCTAGACGTCATGTTAAGAAGGTTTCCCTTTGTTTCAATAAATGGTGTTGCAATGCATTATATGAAGATGTGGGAATGAAATTGTTTATATTATCTTTTGATGATGATGATCTTGATTGGTTTACAAAACTTAAGGATAAACAGGTTAGTACTTACAATGAATTGATCGATGCTTTTATGGAAAAATGGAAGGAGAAGAAACCTCCAACCAAATATAAAAACAATCAATTCAGATGTTAAGAATGATGCTTCACCAGATTCCAATCAGAAGTTTAAAGAAGTCAAGCCATAAAATTTATCTATGCGAAACAGTGAAAGGCCATGAAGGCTCGCCTTGCAGAGGCAGAAGCTCGTATAAAGTATTCAGACCCTATAGAGCCAGAGCTTCACAACGAACAAGAAAATGAATTTCACTTGGAAATTCTGGAAGAATTTATAGATGAGTCATTAATTGGTCATGAGGAAACAAAGGATTTTGAGTTTGAAATTAATGACTATCTAGATAATTCAGACCCCCACCCTCCTCCCAAGGAGTCCATCTCCTCAGAGAAGATCTTACACAATTATGATGAACCTGAAACGATCAGTGAAGCAGGTGTCTTGACAGTTCCAGTTCCAATCTCTCATTCGTCAGAAGACTTAATAATAGATAATGGGAAAATGGAAGATAACTCCAGTCTATCAATGCCAAATCATTATGAGTCGTGGTTGGGCTTCCATCATGACAGTCCAATGCAAAGATTCATCAAAACTTTACAAGGCCTGCCAGACTCCAATGTTTGGTTGATTAAATAAATGCACATGTTTCTTGGGTGGTCTAATCCCAAGAAAAGAGCCAAGTTGATAAAACTTGCAAAAGGATCTTCAACGAGTCATCCCCGACAGGGATTTTTCAGACATCTAAGGTCTTAGTTCATCCATGACATGGTTGTTACATATGTTTTCTACTTCATCCAGTTGGATAATGAGAAGGTCAAAACTACCAGTGAGTAAACAATTTTTCAAGCTTTCTTCAGTGATGTTATTGAGATGCCATGGGGCATCCTTTGTAACGTATCCCTGACACTTTCCTCCACATTTTAAATTTCATTTATCTTCACTTTCTTCTTTTATAATGTATAGTAGTTCATATTCATTTTTGTATTATATTTTGTATTTACATGTATAATAATTGTGCAATTTCAATTTACACTTGGTCTTTATATACATGTGTCGCTGATGTTGTTTTTGGCAAGATGTTTGTGATGTAGGGACAGATTATGGATTCTTGCATGCTCTCCTTTTTTTCTTAAAGATCAAGCAAACGTCCCCATATGGAGCCAATGTTATCCACCAAGTTGCACTAGGATGGACTTCCAACGAGCCGCCAAAGATTGAACATTTTCATGTTCAATATTCAGAGTTCAGAAGTTCAGTCGGTCATTAAGACCAACCTTTTTTCACATTTTCCATACAAATTGTAATAAGAGATGTTGCACTATGAGCTTGTAAAAGGTCTTAGCCACCTTCGACTACGGCATGAGTTTTTACTCTGGAGTGTTTTTTTTACTTATTAATTATATTTTGTTGTTTAAAGACAATTTATAATTTCTGAGTTTTTTCACTCAATTCTCCAAAGTTGGACTATATGCTCATGGTTAGGCCTTAGCATGGATCTAAGCCCAGTGTCTAATGTATATTACCATGCTAAACATACTCCTAAAGTCTTATGGAAATGTGTTAAGTCCCCGTTTGGATTTTTTAATTTTTTCAGTTAATTAAAATTTTTTTGCAAAACGAGAAATTTTAATTAAAAAATAAAGTTGTAATAAAAAAGTGGTGCTAGGAGTTTTCCTATGCCTTGGGGGTGCTCATTTTTGGACATAGAGCACCCACATTACTTAAACATACCCACTTGGTTGAGTAAAATAAGTGATTTTAATCACTTAAAAATCAATTTTACTCAAAAAACCCAAAAAAGTCCAATAAAATCAAAGAAAATCAGCAAATGTTAAATTTTGGGAAACATGTTTAAACACATTTTAGATGGAACAAAGCCCAAGTAGCCATGTGGCAACAATACGATGCATGTAGTGGGTTGTTGGTTATAATTGGAGGAGACATGATTGAGTTGGAAGCTTCCTTTAGGAAGAGGTGCGCACCTCTTGAGGAGTGGTGGCACATTTCAAGAGAGGATTGCCTACCTCTTGAGGGGTGGTGCCCTCCCCCTTTTCCTATTTCTCACACTTCATCCAAAGGGTTGTGGGATAGGTGGCAGCCTATGAACCACCACTTGTCTACTCTCCCTCTCACATGTGGCGTGCTCTCTTCTCCAAGTGGTGCACCCTCCCTCATGGGCATCTTCACCCCTTTGCTATTTATACAAGCATTGCCTCCCATTGCAAACTAGTTGGAGTCAGGGAGTCGTGTTTCTAGTTGTATACTATGGTAACACTTTTCATTTGGAATAAAGAGACTTTGGAGGTCAAGAAGGTGTGTTATACATGTGTGTGGATGCTTCATGTCAATTTGTGCTCAATCTATGAGGTAATATTTGCATAATTTATTCTTTGGAGTTGCTATCTTGGCCTTTGAAAGGATGTTATCATCTAGTAGGATAAGATTTATCTAGCTTGTTGTTAATCTTATTGTTCATTTATATTTAGAGACTTTGATGTGTATGCATGTTTCGGTTAACTAACACATTCTTCAAGTTTCTTGTGTAGGTGACACCAATTTTGTTAACAATTTTATTTGCAAGATTTTAAAGCTTACAGGGTCTCATAGCTTGGAGTGGTGATGAAACTTGCTTGTCTCTTCACAACTTCAAGGATCTAAGGACTTAGTCCCTCCTTAACTCATCTAAAGACTCCATTGCCCAAGGGTTCCAAGGCTACAATTTTCTTCCTTCTCTCTTTCTCAAAAGAAAAACTAAATTTTGATTACTTTGTTGCAAATGCAAGTATCTTAGATCTATCTTTATTTCAAATTATGAATATCTAAGTGTACATGCATAAGATAAACTAGATCCAAGTTTGTACTTTTAAGTTTCATCTAATGTGTAGATCTAGCATAGGAAAATTCTCCTTATAGCATGCATTTCTTCCAAAAATTTTTAGAAGTTAAAGGGTAGTTCTTTTCTTAAAGCTTTCACTTTCATATTTGGCAATTAAAGTGTTTTTATATTGTTGTTTTAAAGCAACAAACAAAGACCCCTAAAGAGACAAGCTCTTTAGCTTGCTCTTCTTAGTTCATTTTGCTCATTTTACATTAGTTTTACTTAGTCAATTTTGGGGCTTTCCTACTAATAACCCAAGACACTTCCAAAGTGTTTTTGGCCATCTTTTGTTATTGTTTGCTTGTTGTTTTGTGCAGGTTTGCAAACAGATAAGAGAAAATTATGTCCGTTTTGGGCGGATTTGGAGCATTCGGAACCCCTAGGGGCACCCCTTTCTTCAATAAATACTTGTAAAACATTGTAAAGACTTGTGACCCCCCTAATGAATGGTCACAAGTCACTCAAATAAAGAGTTGTGTAATTCCTTTAATAAAATCAGTGGGGCTACAAGCTCCCACTCTTCATCCCCCCTAGCAGAACGGTGTTTTTGGTGATTGTCTCATTTTTTGCAATTTTAGCTTAGATTCAATTTTCATAACTAAGCATAAGCTAAAGTTAATCTTTGTATTCATTACAAAGCACTACAATCTAACATCAGCTTTAAAGTTAAAATAATCCACAATCTAAATTAGATTTCAATTTTACCAAAGTAGAACACTAATTGCTAGTTTAGTTTTCCTTTTATGCAATTTTAAAGTTGGAAATAAACTATCTCCTCAACTCCTCGCAAGAGGCTGGTCAGTGAAGACTTTAGTAATTAAAAAACATTTCCCTTTCAGTACTTTGCTTTATTGTTTAAAATAAACAACTCCCTTCAACTCCCAATGCGGTCCCTGACCCTTCCAGTTGCGAGCTAGTCTCGATCTTGTGGGAGTAAGTTCATACACGCTGGACTGGTCAGTGGTGATAGATTAATTAGGGAAATTCTAAAGGGAACTTTGTTTTAGTGGAAAAGTAAGAGAGTCTGTGTAAGATATCTGACGGGAACTTTGAGATCTAGGTTCTCCCTGTTGGATCTCCCACATTCTCTTGGGCTTGTGTGCAAAACCAGAGGGATCTCCCTGTTGGATAGTCGGCAAGCTCAACCTCCACTTTAGGGACTTTTGCTGAAGGGCCAAATCTAGTTTATACAAACACTTTATTTTCCATGCAAATAAAATTTATCTCATTAACCTACCATCAATAAACCTTAGTAAAACACACAATTTACATTGCCCACGATACCTTTAAGGCACTGGTTTCATTTATACATTTGCAAAGCCATATGATTCACACATTTTATTTCAATCATTTATTTGAAGCAATTTGATTTTACTTGCATCTAACATTGTGTCTCAAGTATCATTTTATGCAAGTATATGTTTTATGTATCTTGTGGTGAATAATTGATCTGTGTATGCTTTTGGTTTATTTTGGTTAATGAAAGTTAAACTCCTAGATTCAATTCTTGTACTTAGATTAGTTTCAAGCCTTAGTATATTTGTTAGGGACTACCCCCCTTGGCTTCGCTAGGAGTTGGCCTAGACGGAAGAGTTGAGGATTAGGTGACAACACCTTAACTCGCTTGTTGAAGGAGGCTTATTTTGGCTATTTTTGGCATTTCTCTTGGTGGAAGGTTTACAACTAGGGTTTGGCTTGATGAATGCATGGTGAATGTAAGTGAATTTCTACAATCCTTCCATTAGTTGAATGGTTATAGTATTTTACTTGCATTTTGTTAATGAAATTGCTGGAATAAACCCTAGGAAATAAGCACATGTTGGTGTCCTTATTTTAATTCCCTACTAAGATTGTTGCCAAGGAGTTTTTACCTATTGAAGACATTGCTAGGGCCTTGCCATTGCAACACCCTACCTTTGCTCTTCAATCCTAGCCATTTTTATCTTGTCATTGAGCTAAAGAAGGAGGAAAACGCACTAAGGTCTAAGGTTACTACACCTCGGTGAGTCGTTTTCCCCTACGGTTTGATGGTTGAAGCCTTGGCTCAAGAACACTTCACCGTCAAATTCTCTTGTCTTTAGCCCTTTTATTATCATATTGCTTCTTCAACTCTTGCCACTACCTTTGACTCCATTTGCCCCATTGATTGCACTAGTCTAAGACCTTTTACTTTAGTGTTTAGATCACAACTTCCAATACCTTTGAACAATTACTAATACCTTCTAACCCTAACCTACTAACCCTATTGCTGCCATTATCCAGTTGATTTGAAGTTATACTTTGCATCATTTTATACATCTTTAAAAGCAATTGAAAGATTGGCTAAAGCGTAGTAGCCTTTGCTTCTAATGAATGTTGATATTGTGACATTGATGATAAATCGTTCTTGCTCATTGTGAAGCTTCTTCAAAAGCATTTATTGTGAAGTAACATATTGTGATTATTGTTATTTTATAAATAATATTAGTCAATTGCTTATTTGAGAAAGTCCAATCATATGAAGTACTAACCAGCAAGTGATCTTGCAAATAAATAGTTTCTTATTGCTTTGTTCTGGGCAGGTACATCTCTGGTTATTATTATCTTTGATGGTTGTTTAGCCGGACTTTCTGATTGGTGGTGACTTGTGAGGGGGAAACTTTTACTTAGCCTTACCTTTGCCTTCTCAAAACCCCAGGTCACCAGGGACGTCTCCCATGGGCCTACCAACCTAAATAGAAAGAGTTATCCTATTGAGGTGGCAGTGATAGGATAGTCTCCAGTTTCGCCAGTTTGCCTTTCTTTTACCTTTCCTTTACTTCCAAGTACAAATTGTGCGGTAACATTTTGGCGCCGCTGCAGGGGAACACTGAGTCAATTCTCCTCAAAGACGACACTTTTCAGTAAGCCTTTCCTCAAGAATCCTTATCTTACAAAGCTTACTTAGTGACTCCACTAAGGGTGATGCCCTTATCTCTTTGGTAATTTCAAGAAAATTATCTGGCGACTCCACTGATGACGAAGCCAACTATGACTTCTCAATGGGATCCGGGAAACTACAAGCCTTTAGACATGAGTAAAATCTCGGGATACCCTCAACGAATGCCCCTTGAATACAAAAATTTGCTCCCTAGCTTCTCTAGTAGTGATAGGGAGAGAGCCGACTATCACATGTGTAAATTCTAGAATTTCTTTCTATCCTATCCTATCAGTGATGATGCTGAAGATTTGGTCATGAAGGTTTTCTCTGTCGGTCTTTATTGAAACGCTAGGGAGTGGTATGACAACCTTCCCAATGTTAGCATCGCAACTATGGAACAATTTGAAGAAACCTTTCTTAGAAGATGGGGTATTCAGTTGGAAGACATCCCAGTACTATTAAAAAGACTCGAGCATAAAAAGCAAACTGAGGATGAAACTATCAGAGACTTCCAGGATAGGTTTGAGAACAAGTACCTCGTGTACCTCTTTACCAATGCACTCTTGGTGCATTTAGGGCTTCCCCTAAGTAAAAAGAGGCCAAAAACACTCTACGAAGCTTATAACATGGCCATACAAATCGAGGCAAATATCTTTTTCTCCAAGGGAGAACATATATTCTCTCTAGGGACTAAAATCCAGGATCCTGAAGGTGTTTCCCAATCCCATGATGAAGAGAAAGGGATTACTCATTCTTCTGTCAAAAATAATGAAGACGTGGTTGAAGAGCAAGAGCTTGAAGACATCAAGCACGATGATGAAGTATTGCTTTATGCTCCTCCCTTTGATGAAGACACCCAGATCCTCAAGGCCCCTGCACAAGAAGAAACAAACACGGTAAGTTACCCTCCTCTCCAAGATTTTAATGATTCTCTACTTTATGATTTGGGAAATGAGGAGGAGATAGATGAGCCCTTGAATCCTTCATTTTATGATACAGATAGTGACATAGTCGATATTGATGAGTTCATACATGTTGGAAGACGTAAGTGGGATGTAGTGGGTTATGATATGGACCCCAATTACGATATTGAGTCATTTCCAAGTGTTGCCTTCACAGTTATCAGGACAGATTACTTTTGACTTTGACCAGTGGCAACAAGGAAATGATATAATTATTGATACTTTCCAAACACCCAAGGTTGACCTAGTCCCATATTTTCCTAATGATTTTCGGTCATACCTTGAGGATTTTAATGAGTACTCCTCTGAGCACTTGGATTCATTCCATGAAGAAGATTACCAACCTACGTTATGCTCAGGTCTTGATAGGAGTAAGGACATTGTTTTCCTGAAGAAGGATTCCTATGACAATTTTCTCCAACCACCTCCGATTACTTTACCTTGTTGTGTCATTAAAGGTGTAGTTGGGAAATATGTCTTTTGTACTAAGTTTCCTCTTAAGCAAACCCTAGAGTTCAACGATAGGTTGAATACCTCAAGAAAAGGTTTTTCATCTCAGCCTTTCAACCTTCCCTTAAGAGTCTGTCAGTCATCTTCTAGATCCTTGTCAATCCCCTCCAGGATTTCAGATTATGAGGACGTTCTAGGTAGCCAGCTTTCAGACCTTATGAGTCAGTTTTCTAAACCTTTGACTTTTCACGATCCCTTCCTGAAGTGGATTCAGCACTTTCCTCGGAAAGTGACTTGGCATGACTTTTTCCCTCCCACCTGCCTCCATGAGCTAGACCTTACAATTTCCATTGATACAATACATTTTCTAACTCATGTTATTTTTGTGCTTAACTTATCACTATTTTGGTTTATGATAAAGCACAGAGGCAGGTATTATAAGACATTGCTAGGATGGTTTCACTGGTCATTTGACTACACCTAGAATTTAGCTGACAGGTAAGTACAGGTAAGTAGGCATTTGCATTCATTGTACATACCATTTGCATTTCATAGTAGAATAGTTTGCTTTCGCATTTGTATATATGCTTGCTTTATTTTATATATATATGAGTTGGGGGTGATATCACCACCCCAAAGGATTGTTAATAGTTTTATGTTGAGATCAAGCAGGTTATAGGTTATGCCAGAGATGTTGAGGTTCTCATGCGCTCTACGGTGAGCACATGTCCCCGATTTGGAGCCAGATGTTATCCCCAGTTTAGGGATAACTAAGGAGATTATGTCTCGATGCCCACGGGTCCTAGACATGGAGTACCAAGAGCCAGATCGACTTGAGCATGGCCCTAGAGGGCCCATCCTTTCTTTTCTTCAATGCCTCCACCTTGTCAGCAACAGCAGCATCCATCACCTCGGCCTGGTCTTGTAGCAAAAGTGGATCTTGCTCCATGAGGTAATAAGTCCAGTTATCATGGTATGTGTCACTCTGATCCTCAAAACCTTTGGATATGTGCAATCAATTCTTTTTGTTTCTAACGGGTGCTTGGATCTTATACCTATCCACTTGACCATATCTGGGGGGAATGACAGGATGCCCTAGTAAGCTTCTGCCCATAGGTTTTGAGTTGCCACAGGGGGCATTCATGAGAAGCCATCCTCCGCTCCCACCATACTTACCACTTTCCATCTTTCTCCCGCTCATCCATCCCATTACACTGGTCTGGGCATTGGGTTGGCCAAATATTTAAGGGTTGCACCTTACTTTGTGGGAAGAAGGGGCTAAAGGCCCAGAGGGTAAAAGCAGTTGGCAAAAGATAGAAACCAAAAAATGAAACCTCGAGATGCTTTGCCCAGGGATCCCCGAGAAAGTAGTAAAAGGCTTCTCAACAAGAAACAGAGGGACCCATAAAAAATAATAAAACAAGACCTAGTTAGAGGATAGGGGGTCTCATCACAAGCCAACCTATTAGGTCCATGGGCATGTAGTGGTATGACACTACCAGCAGCTGGTCACCATGCCAAGGTAGTGGCTTTTGGTGGTGTTATCCCGTTTTCTAGGGATAACTAGGAGATCATGTCTCGAGGCCCACAGGTCCTAAACATGGGGTACCGAGAGCAGGATTGACCTGAGCATGGCCCTGGGGGGCCCATCTTTCTTCTCCTTCGTCAGATTTGTCCTGTCAGCAGCAACAACATCCATCACCTTCGGCTTGGACTTGTATCAGAGAAGACTCTTGCTCCATGAGGTAATTGGTCCAGGTATCATGGTATGTGTCATATATGATCATCATAACCTTTAGATATATGCATCAAATTCCTTTTATTTCTGACGACTGCTTGGATCTTACATTAACCCACTTGACCATGGTTAGGGGGATTGACAGGGTACCCTAGCAAGCTTGTACCCATAGGTTTTGGTTTGCCACTGGGGGATTTCGAAGGGCCATCGTCTGCTCCCATCATATCATCACTCTTACATCTTATCTCCCACTCATCTGTTGAAATAATGTAACTGCGAAGAGCATTCTTATTATTATTTTGTTATTGGATTAAATCCCCATTGTGGATTAATCTTGTCATTATTATTATTGGATTAAATCCCCATTGAGGATTAATCATGTCATTATTAATATTATTGTTATTAGATTAATCCCCATTGAGGATTAATCAAGTCGGTAATTGTATAAGGACCAAATCCCCTTTTGCGGATTGGTCATTGGACAATTACAAAGTGCAGAACAACAGTTATAATGAAAGGGCCAGAATTAATTAAAGGTGGGTTTACCCACCCAGAGTGAGAGGTCGGCCTTGCCAAATGGTGACTCTTCACATGTGCCAGATTGATATAAATAAGAGGCTAGCGCCTCACTTCTAACACATACTTCACTTGCTCATTCTCTTATGAGGGAAGTTGCATTTACAAGTTGGAGAGAGGAGAAAGAAGGGTGGCGCATCTCTTGAGGAGGATTTTTCTGTATTGGTTGAATTATCTCTTGAACATTGTATAAGCTATTTATGATAAGGAAGTTTTGCTGGGTTTTCTTCCCCTAGAGGGTTTCCCAGGATAAATGTTGTGTCTCTTGTGGATGTGTATTTCTCAGTGATCTTGTTCTTATTATGCTCTTATCTTATGAAATGCAAAGAACTATAATAATGGCATAAACATTAACATCATCTGTCCCATTCCCCTAGTCCGGACATTAGGATGACCTGTTTGTGGGGTTACACCTTCTCTCGTGGGAAGAAGGGGCTAAAAGCCCAGAAGGTAAAAGCAACTGGGAAAAGATAAAAGCCATAAAAAATGAAACCTAGAGATGCCTCGCCCAAGGATCCCCGAGAAGGCAATAAAAAGCCTCTCAGCAAGAAATAAGAGGGACCCAAAGAAAAATAACAAAACAAGACCTAGCCAAGAGGATGGGGGATCTCATCACGAGCCAGCCCATTATGTTCATGGGTACCTAGCAGTATGACATTGCCATTATCTGGCTACCACGCCAGGGCAGTGACCTTTGGTTGCATGGCTAAGGGAAAGGGGGTCTCATCACGAGCCAGCCTTATCATCTCTATGAAAGTGCTTGTGAGTAACATTGTCAGCTCTGGTCACCACGCCAAGGCAATGTCCTCTAGTTAGACCTTGAAATAAATAAGAAAAGCAATAAAGAAAAGAAAGAATAAAGGCAATAAGGGCTTGGAAAGAATCGCATCTGTGACGGGTACAACTCACCTTCTACAAAGGCACCCACAGGTAATATCACCACTGTCTTTCACTCTACCCGTATGTCTGGACATCCCTTGACCACATCACCTCGTATTACATGGCTTGGATGATATCCTCTGGAATCTTTCCTTCTCCTATGGATGCTGGCCCAATAGAGTATTTTGTCTTTTTTCTTCGGCTTTGTATCGTAGGTCATTGTAATGTCTTTGAGCTATTGGATGATGTATCAGGGGTTTTATGCATGTATTTGATAAAATTGATGATGAAATATGATTGACATTGCTATGATCCCTGTGACTAATGAGCCCATGGAGGGCGAAGTTTTGATGCGCAGGACCATGCCCGATGGACAGGTACCAGTTGGACCGGTACACATGGGGAGATGATTAGTTCGGACCTCCATGGAGCTGAAGAGCCCATCAGATGGTTGCTGGGACCCCATCAGGGGCAGAGACAGGATAGTGATTGATCAAGCCTTTGCACAAGAGAAGAAGGAGAACGTTTTCATCCAGGACGCCTTGGCTGAGCCCAGCCCAGGGGGGTTGACCCACTGCAGGTGGAACATGCCCCTTTTGATGCCCCAGGATGTCATCTAGGATCCACGACGTCACCTCCAGTGTATGGCATCTTGACAGAGCAGTTTAGCACGTGTGGCAGAGTTTGGAGGCCCAAGGAGGGCCAACGTTTGTCATCTTGTGTTGCATTTTTCCCTAAAAAGGACCAACATCTCCCTCAGAGGGGCTTGACGTCCTGTTTATTGCTCATTTAGGGTTTCATTTAACAGTTTAATGTAAAATAGTATGATTTTTGGTTTGTAGCCTTGTCGGCTATTTTTAATGACCTAAAATTAAATTAAAGGTCATGAGATGCTATATATTGAGGATGTTTTTCCCTCATTTGAACATAACACATCACTCACTCTCCTAGGGAGGTCTGATTTTTGCGCCCTACTAGGGTTATTGGCTATTTTGAGGGAGGCGCACTTGTTTGGAGAGGAGATTTTTGGCAATTTATGGTGTTTTTCTTGAAGGAAGGTTTACAACTAGGGTTTGCATGTTATTTTCTTGATGATTTGTAAGTATTTTTCTGCAAAACTTCTTGATTGAATGGTTCTAGTCTAATTTCTTGCATTCTATTTATATATATACATTTGCTGAATCAAAACCCTAGGGGACAAACACACAAGCAGGTCGTTGTCTCATGTCCCCTGATAGAAAAACCTTTTAAGCCATTGAAGAAGAAGAAGAGAGCCTAGCCATTGCTACACTCATTCTATCTTCTTCCCTTAAGCTAGCCATACTTTTAATTTTCAAGAGAAAGAGGGCGTCCCAGGCCTAGGTTATCTACACCTAGGGTCGTTTTTCTTTTAGGGTTTGATGAAAGAGCCTTGCCTTCGCAACACTCTCCCTCTTTAAACTCTCTTGTTTTGATTTTGTTTGTCTTTAAGCTAGCTGTTTACCGGGAAGGAGGAGAGAGCACGAGGCCTCGCTTAAGCAACACTAGAGTGAGCCTCTCTCCCCTAGGGTTCTGTTTTCAAAGCCCTGCCATTGCAGCACTTTGAAACCTTTCCCTCTTGTCCTTTAAATCTCGTCCCCTTCAACTTGTGCGTCCTTCATCTTTTGACTCCATAACCCTAGGCACTGATCTTAAGCCTCCAACGTTGAAGTGAAAGTGATTGAAACAACTCTCAAAACTCTTAAGTTTGAAACCCTAACTAACAAACTAACCCTAATTAGGCTGACGTCACACTTGAATAATCCATCTTGACGCAGCATTTGTCTTCTATAAGCAATTGGATGATGATCTAAAGCATTTATTGAGTAAAGTGTTGGTTGGATACATTGTTAGCGTAATCATCTTGATAGTTATTGATGAATTGATGCTTTTTCATAGCTAATTGATAAGACGTTGACCTCATTGATATCTATTGTTTTACATTGCTTATTAATTGATATCAGATAGTCATATGAAGTACTAACCCACTGAATTATAGCCTGCATATATTCTTTATTGTTGTCTTGTTCCGGGCAGGTGTTCTCTTTGGGCATACACTTCTTTATTGGTTGATTAGTCGGACCTTCTGATCTTGGTGGTAACCTGTGAGGAGGAAACTTTAACCTTGACTTCACAACTTAGCCTCTTCAAAACCCCAGGTTGTCGGGGACGTCTCCCCTGGGTTAACCTCCCTAAATAGAAAGAACCTCCCCATCGTGGTGACATTGGGTGGGGAAGGTTCCCGTTACGCCAGTTTGGTCTCTATCATTTAGCTTTTAACCTAAGCTACAAACTGTGCAATAACAGGTGGCATAGCCAAGAGAAAGGGGGTCTCATCACGAGCCAACCTTCTCATTTTCGTGAAATGCTTGTGGGTAACATTGCCAGCACTGGTCACCACGCCAGGGCAGTGTCCCCTTGACTAGCTTCTTGAAGAAAAAGCAATAAGAATAAAGATAAAAGGCATGAATGGGCTTGGAAACATTTGCATCCATGACAAGTGCAACTCACCCTCTATAGAGGCACCCACAGGTAAGCCATGCATTTCCCTGCTATCACCACACCCCCTGTCCAGACATCCCTTACCACCTCATCCACTCACATGGCTTGGATTTGATTTCTCCCAGAAACACCCCACATCTAGTGAGCATTAGCCCAATAGGACGCCCTGTCACTTCCTCCAAACTCGGATTGCAGATTAGTATAATGTCTTTGAGCACTTGACTAGGTAAAAGGGGTTTTATGCACATGTTTAATAAAATTGATGATTAGATGTGATTGAAATTGCTATGATCCCTGTGACTTATGAGCCCATGGAGGGCGTATTTCTTGATGTGCACGATCATACCCAACGGACAGGTACCATTATGGACAAGTACACATGGGGAGATGATTAGTTCGGACCTTCATGGGGCTGAAAGCCCATCAGATGGATGTTGAGACCCCAGCACGGGGCAGAGACAGGTCAGAGTGTTTGCACCGGGGGAGAGGAGTTCCACCAGAGGCAACTTAGCGGACCTGTACCCAGGGGGTTGTGCCTTTTCCATCAAGACATTGGCCTTGGAAGGCCATGACGTCCCCCAGGACCTTCATGACGTCATCCGGTGCTTGTGGAGGTTTTTGGGAGGCAATTGTGGCACGTGTGGCAGCTTCTGGAGGCCCAAGGGGGCCTAACGTTTTGCTCCAGGAGGCCAACGTTGCCCTAAAAGGGGCTAACATTGCGCTAAAAGGGCATGACATCTTCATTTATGCTCTATTTAGGGTTTTATCATGACATTTAATGTAAAATAGTATTATTATGTATTTTTGGCCATGTCGACCTTTTGTGACCTAAAAATTAATTAAGGTCATTGCTACTGTATAATTAAGAGAGCTAAAAGTCTCTTTTATTCATGATCTTTCACTCACACTTGTGTGAGGTCTGAAATTGGTGCCCTCTTTTAGGGTTTTGGCTGAAATTACTAGTGCGCACTTGTTGAAGGAGGCTTATTTTGGCTGTTTTTGGCATTTCTCTTGGTGGAAGGTTTACAACTAGGGTTTGGCTTGATGAATGCATGGTGAATGTAAGTGAATTTCTGCAATCCTTCCATTACTTGAATGGTTATAGTATTTCACTTGCATTTTGTTAATGAAATTGTTGGAATAAACCCTGGGAAATAAGCACATGTTGGTGTCCTTATTTCAATTCACTACTAAGATTGTTGCCAAGGAGTTTTTACCTATTGAAGACATTGCTAGGGCCTTGCCATTCCAACACCCTACCTCGATGCTTCGGACTTTACCATTGCAATGGTTTTAGTCCAAGAAGATGATTCGCACGATGAACATGTAATTTACTATTTGAGTCGAAGTCTCACGACCACCGAAGCTAAATACCTACATGTGGAGAAACTGGCCATGGCAGTTGTTCAAGCTGTCCAACGTTTTCGTCACTATATCCTATTACGCCGAACCACTGTTATTTCTGATTGCAACCCTATGCAGCATATTCTTACATGCCAATTGCTAGGGGGCAAGTACTTCAAATGGATAGTGATTGTCTAGGAGTTTGACTTAGAGTTTGAATGCGCTAAGTCCAAGAAGTCTCTTGTCTTCGCCGAATTGATATGTGACCTTCCTTCCACTGTAACAGAAAACGTGGCAGAGGATTCTTTACCTGATGAATCCCTTTTTCTGATCAGTTCTGATGACTTTTGGTACGGAGATATCATCATTTATCTCCAAACTCAAACTTTTCAGCCCGAACTTTCTAGTACAGACCGTCATCGTATACGATATCAAGCTTGTCAATACATAATTTTCAGTGACACTCTTTATCATTGTGGTGTTGACTCTATTTTTCGACGTTGTCTCACCTATGATGAGGCTGAGAAAGATTTGAATGACTACCACTCCGGAGCATGTGGCGGTCATATGTCTAGGTATGCCACTGCCCAAAAGATCTTAAAAGCAGGATATTTCTAGCCTTCTTCATTCAAAGACTGTATTACTGCCATCCAAAAATGCCATGCTTGTCAAACGTATAATAACAAGATAAGATCCCATCCCACTCCTTTACTTCCTGTAGTTTCCATTGGTCCTTTCGCGAAATGGGGCATTGACTTCATGACATGTAACCCTCACTCGGCCAAGGGGCATGGATACATCATTGTAGTTGTTGATTATTTTACTAAGTGGGCCGAGGCGATGCCTACATTCGATAATACCAGAAAAACTACAACATTATTCATATTCAATCATACCATCACTCAATTTGGAATCCCGCAAGCTATCGTTACTGATCACAATAGTCATTTTCGAAATTTCATGATGACCGAGCTTACTGAAAAGTTGGGTCTTCGACATGAAAACTCAACCCCCTATTATCCGCAGGCCAATGGCCAGGTTGAAGCGATAAACGAAGTTCTTATTACTATGCTTCGACAGATAACAGGAATTCACAAGACAAGTTGGCACATGATGTTGTTTTCAGCATTATGGGCCTATCAGACATCCGTGAAGTCTGCCACTGATTTACACCTTTCTAATTAGTGTATGGTATCAAAGTTGTCCTGCCGATTGAATGTGAGATACCATCTATGAAGCTATTCGTTGAACTTCTCCCAAACACCTCTGCTGAGGAGGAACGTCTATTGTACCTGATGCAATTAGATGAAACCCATCGTGATGCCACCTTGTTTATTGAAACTCAGAAGAAACGCATCAAAGCCCAATATGACAAACATGTCAAACCACATGTTTTCTCTGAAGGTGATCTAGTTTTCCTCTACGAACAAGATCATGATTTACTAGGGGTTGGAAAATTCGAGGCTATGTGGCGAGGCCCTACCTTTGCTCTTCAATCCTAGCCGTTTTTATCTTGTCATTGAGCTAAAGGAGCAAAATGCACTAAGGCCTAGGGTTACTACACCTCAGTGAGTCGTTTTCCCCTAGAGTTTGATGATTGAATCCTTGGCTCAACAACACTTCACCATCAAATTCTCTTGTCTCTAGCCTTTCCATTATCATATTGCTTCTTCAACTCTTGCCACTACCTTTGACTCCATTTGCCCCATTGATTGCACTAGTCTAAGACCTTTTACTTGAGTGTTTTGATCACAACTTCCAATACCTTTGAACAATTACTAATACCTTCTAACCCTAACCTACTAACCCTATTGTTGCCATTATCCACTTGATTTGAAGTTATACTTTGCATCATTTTATACATCTTTAAAAGAAATTGAAAGATTGGCTAAAGCGTAGTAGTCTTTGCTTCTAATGAATGTTGATATTGTGACATTGATGATAAATCGTTCTTGCTCATTGTGAAGCTTCTTCAAAAGCATTTATTGTGAAGTAACATATTGTGATTATTGCTATTTTACATCATTGATTGCTTCATCAATAATATTAGTCAATTGCTTATTTGAGAAAGTCCAATCATATGAAGTACTAACCAGCAAGTGATCTTGCAAATATATAGTTTCTTGTTGCTTTGTTCTGGGCAAGTACAGCTCTAGTTATTATTATCTTTATTGGTTGTTTAGTCGGACTTTCTGATCGGTGGTGACTTGTGAGGGGGAAACTTTTACTTAGCCTTAAACCTTTGCCTTCTCAAAACCCCAGGTCACCGAGGACGTCTCCCCTGGGCCTACCACCCTAAATAGAAAGAGTTTTCCTATTGAGGTGACAATGATAGGATAGTCTACAATTTCGCCAGTTTGCCTTTCTTTTACCTTTCCTTTACTTCCAAGTACAAACTGTGTGATAACAGGCCCGATCATTAGAACGCCTTTCACCACTTTGGAGGATTATTTGAGTGAAAAACTCCTGCGGCGAATGCTACATCAGTGAAACTGGTCGTTCCTTCCAGATTAGGATTAAAGAACATGGAGCTGACATAAAGAATGAACGCATTCACACCTCCGTGTTGGCAAAACAATTCCTTAAAACAAAACACCATGTTTGCCTAGAAGACACCAAAATTTTAGCCAAAGAACACCTCTTTAAACGATGAATTATAGAAGCAATTGAAATCCGCAAACACCCAAGCAACCTAAACAAAGACAAAGGCGTAGAATTAAATGATAATTGGTTCCCCTTGATCCATAAAAATAAGGAAAACAACAAATAAAGTAACCCTCAAACTAACCTTCCCTTAAAATTAATTTTATTTAATATTAAACTTTATTACCTAATTAACACCATTAATAAAAAATCCTAACCTTAATCTATTATTAGCACCAACAAAAACCTTAAACACTAATCTAACCCCATACAACTTTATCTATTAAAAACTTAATACTTACTTATAACCTATAAAATATATTAATTTATTCTTTTACTTACCTTATTAACAACATAATCAAATAAACAAACCCACCTAAAAACACTAAATTAATTCTAACATAACTTTAACTATATAAAAAAACTTAACTTTACCTTTAACCTAGAAAACCATTCTTCACCAATAAAATGTAAAACAACAAAACCACCTTCAATTAAATAATTACCAAAAACAAATTTAATTAAAAGATTTTAATAAAACTTTAAATAATTTCTAGGAAAACCCCTAAATAAACCCTAATAAACCTTCAATTAATTGACTACCAATATTTAATTAAAATGAAACCTATTTTTAAATAAATAATTACCAAATTTTCCATACTTACCCATACACCTTCAATTAATTGATTTAATTAAAAAATTTAAATAAAAAAATTTAATAAAATTAAAAAAATTAATAATAATTAGAAAAAACCCTAATTAAACCTAATCTAATATCCTCACCAAAAAAATCCAACCGACACATAATTCTCCCCGCACCCTTGGTATTAGTATTTATAACCAACTCTTCTCTCCAATTAAAACCCAGGCTTCTTGCCCTGATGATGGATCCTAATATGGATCTGAAACATCGACAATCCATTGACAATACTGTGGTCTCTCCGAACATGCCTGAAAACACTTCCCACCACAGAAATCTCATCCATCAAATAATTAAAATCGTCAGTAAGCAAGATTAATTACCTGAGGAAAAAAAACACTCGATGAAAGGACTTCCCTGATGATAAAGTCCTAGGCAACCAAAATAAAAATTGACCCATGCTAACATATTACAAAATTATCCAACGCAGGGGAGCGGACATTCTGTGTACATAGAAGGAAGTTTTGGGGGCAGAATTGCCCTGCTGAGCCAAAAGTCCTCAAACTTGTTGTACCACAAGGTACATATCTTCATGGTACATGATGTTGACACCTAGTCGAAATAGGTGGTCAACACCACCTAGGGTCATCGGGATTCCCCCCTTGAGATGACTACCTCACCTCTAAAGTGACGGGAACACCTACCTAAGGTGACAGTGGGTAGGTGCTCTCCTAGTTGTCGCCATTTTGGTGGTTGGATCAGGCTTTTCCCAACCTACAACTTGTGCAATAACATCATAACACTACCAATGTCGCCATATCCTACTTTTTCATGAAAGAGAAGTTCAAATCGAGTAGTTGATTTGTTTGCAGCTAGATATTTTGCTAAGTCCTAAAACTCGGATCATAGTTGGATAATCCCCATAACAAACACAAGTGAACATAATTATCAAGCCAATGACTAATGCAAACTTTCATTGATTTAAATTCTTCCTAACTAAATCAGCTGAATGATTTCTCATGGATCCAACTCAAGGTTGTTGGGAGCGGGGAGCGGGAGCGAGAAGCGCATATTTTCAAAAATCTCCGGGAGCGGGAGCGTTTCGGGAACATTTTTTATATAATACATAAAAAATATATATTTTGATGCATATATATATATATATATATATATATATATATATATATAAAACATGCAGAATGTTGAATCAATTGCAAAAAACATGAAAAAATAGATGTAAGATCATTTAACTAATTGATTAGTGATGAATGGATGATCATTAAAGCATCAACCATTTAGTACATACTACATACTACACATATAACATCAATCATAAACATTTGTGGAACTCAACATTAAAGCATCATAACATCAATCATAAAAGCATCATAACATCAATCATAAACTTCAAAGGTAAATTGTCATATGATGTTCTTAAGTTCATAACTTCATAACTTCATTGTTTAAACTTTAAACTTTACAGAATAAGCCATAATAAAGAGTCAGGACTCAAGACTCAAGACAAAGTACTAAGTTTTAGAGACTACTTCTAAACATGAAACAAAAAAAGAGATCTAGCAAGTACTAAGTACTATGCTCTAAGTTTTCCTCTTGCCACGAGAAACTTCTAGTTTATTCTCCCGTTATCTTTGAATAAGAGGAGGAACAGGTGGAAGTGATCGTGGAACACGACCAATAGTTGAATGGCCCCCACGTGACAATGGATGTTGTGTAGATAAAGGTAAAACTGATGAATTTGGAACCCTTGTAGTGGATGGGGGTGGCATGTCTCCTCCAGGAATATGATCGCCATCATGATCACTCAAAAGTTCATCTTCCAAGCGCTCTAAAACAATGGTTCCATCATGTAAATTAGTCTCCTATGGATTGTTATCCCAAGTCATATCTCTTTTACAAAAAGCATTCCCCTCTGCATCACAGTAATGCGACAACAACCTCAAGTTGTAATGCACATAAACCAAGCTTTCTGCCCGGTCTGCATTCAAGTTGTTTCTCTTTACACTGTGGATGAAGCTATAGGTGCTCCAACACCTCTCTGCAGAAGAGGTGTTAACGACCTGAGAAAGCACCTTCACCGCCAATTTATGCAAATTTTTGGCAAGGGAGCCATACATGTTCCACCATTCGATAGCACCCAACCTTTCTCGATCTTTGGTTGCATGCAAGTTACCAAAGACTCCATGTTCACTGATGTATTTGTTCAATTCGCTTCGTACTTGAGCACACTCCTCTTCATCAGGTACCAACTTGTCCAATGCAAGCATATATCCATTTTGCACCTCTGGATCTGTGTGTGGTTTTCTCCTTTCCCCACCCCCGGGTGTTGGTTGGGCCAACCAAGATGAAGAATAATATTTTGGGGTAAGGACATATGCCAGGGCATGGAGTGGAACATTCAAATTATCCCACCTTTTGACCGCAAGTTTATGGATATGATCATACAAGATCGCATCCTTCGGTTCTACAATGTCTTTGATTTGGCCTAGCATGTTGTCCATCTGCTCATACACCTCTCCAATCATCGGTCGATCTGTATTTGCAAACCGAATCATAATGTAAATGGGTTTGGTGAACTGCAGAATATACTAAACCGGTTGCCAAAAATGGCCATCAAGAACTGTGTCCTCCACCTCCTGAAAGTCACTTCTCTCAGATGCGGATGTAGCCCTGTCTTTTAGATCCTGCCATGAATCACTCGAGGCCATACTAGCCAATGCCTCTCTTACCTTCAACAAATGCCTGAAGGTGAGATAATAGCTAGCAAATCTGGTCTTTGCAATCTTTAGTAACTCCAACTTGGAGAGACTTGCGAAAAATGTAGTGGGCCATGCTATGATTGGTAATAAATCTTATCATCTTCTTCCCTCTCTTGTACAAAGCACCAATCCATCTATAGTCATGGTCCTTCAATTTAATGATATCATGCATCAAAAGGTTCATTGTGTGAACCAAACACCCCGACCAAAATATATTGGGGTACCTATCTTCAATGATTACTCCTATTGCCTTACAATTAGCAGCATTATCAATGATGACTTGAATGACATTGTAGGGCCCAGTCTCTTGAATGGTTTTAAGCAAGGCATCTGCAATATTAATCCTTGTTTTGTAGCAATCTGAGTAGTCATGGGCTGAAAGGAAGATCGCACCACTCTTAGACACAGCAAGAATATTTATCAATGGCTTGCCTTTCACATTTGTCCAACCATCAGATACAATTGATACCCCATTTAGGTTCCACTCATTTGTAAATTTTCCTAGAGCACCTTGGATTTTGGCTCTTTCCTCCCTGGACGCTCCCTGAGCACTCCCTCAAAAACCAGGGAACGCTTTTTTCATTGACAGAGCGCGCTCCCTAAAAACACTCCCCTTTGGAGCGCGATTCGGGAGCGGGTTCGAGGGGGGGGTGGGGGGGGTGCTCCCCCGCAGCCTTGAAATTCTAACTAACATGTTCAATCTTGTAATTGAAACTACTGAATAATGAAAGTTCACAACTGATGACAAATATAAAAATTTTAAATTTACAACATGATTCTGGTGACAAATGAAATTATCTGCAGGAACAAATATACAAATATTATTTAGTTTTAGGAGTAATATAAAACTCCATGAAATATATAAATCCATTGAAAAATTGAAGAGGATGGATGAAATTAAAAGAAGCAATATTGCCAAGAAAATCACTAAAACAGGTTATATGCATAACTAAACATAAATTAATGGAAAGATAAGAGGAAAACGAGATACAACACTTTCAAAACAAGTAAACCAGAACCAAGATGAGAAATCACAGACAATTTATAACTCATTCAAAAACATAGAACTGCCTATCTGTCAGGAAAGGCAGACATAAGTTAAAAACAGATTCCGCGAAATGCATAGAGAAGCCAGGAAAAAGCATACTGTATTACCTCAATTGCAATAACCCTTGGTGTAACAGTAAAGACATCTTCATCATAACCACGTTCCTCTGTGATTTCTGATCATGGAAAAAATATGGTTTGATAAAGATGAGGATGCTAAGACTTCAATGTGGTCATCATAAATGCTTATTGCATATTGGCATGCTTATACTAGCGGGATATGAAATGTACTTTGCAGTGATACTTTTATATCTGCACTGGCATATCCTTTTCTTCTTTCTTCAAATGATTTTTTTAGTCTCGCTAAAACCTGCAAGATGCCAATCCAACTTTAAAGTGAGAAAAAATGAGTACTAAAACTGGATAATATTAACAAAATATGGTATGACACAGAATCCAGTCACTGACTGTATCCAATCTTGCTAATCTAGAACAGTTTTTTCATGTTCAACTAGTTAGGTCAGCAAGCTAATGTAAAATATTTATGATAGAGATATACATATGTAAAAGGGAAAAATTTAAGAGTAGGAGGCATGGTAGAAGGTATCGATATTTTTGGAAGCTTTGGGACTTCGGGTAGGCTATGTGACAAACAACAACAAACACTAAGAGTTTACATCAAAAGAATGTCAATCCTAACTGTTGAGGCAAAGACATTTAGTTTCGTTTATAACCACAAATTTGTAATTTGCATATTATATGCCATATTTAATTTCAGGATTTTTACATCACCTATGTTTTCTGGTTGGCAGACAAATCTCAGAGCCACACATTGGCCTTGTTAATCTCCAAACTTGATCTCTTCCATGCCTCATTATTTCACTTCCCCTTTTATTTATATATGTTGGTAAGAATATATATATATATATATATATATATATATATATGGTAAAAGCACCATAAGTACTATCTGTATTTCCATCTCAAACTGCTACAAGTAATGGGTGAGCAACTGGCTCATTCATTGGTAATGAGTTAACTGAATTAGCAACCGGAGGAGCTCCCACCCCGTCATATAGAAGGAATCTGGATTTGGGTCTACCTTTGCTTCTGATAGAAAAGATCCAGATCTGAAACAGCGACTGATGAATCCATGCCTGGGATTGGATTGGGCTCTTGAGTAATCCTTTAACCTGGAAGAGGTGCACAACAAGATAGCTATTAGTGCATTCTCTCTAGGTATAATTCTAATTTCCCCTCTGTCCTGCAGTTGTGGGTGGGAATCATTAGCTTAATCTACCCAAAAGAACCTTATCTTTTCGCAGCCCAGTCGAACTCTCTCCACATACAGGAACAGGAAAGGATGCTTGTTCTGGCAGGTCAACTAGCACCGCAAAGTATTGAGTGGTTATTTAGTGGACAAATTGTCAAAAGTGTATCCTACCTCCAACTTCACAGGCCATCAATCCAAAACATAAGCGACCAAGAGGCAATAATTGAAGACCTCTATTTACGACAAGTTGGGTTTCGGGGTAGGTTTATGGAGGGAGCAACCTGTGGTCTTTTGAAGTTTCCTCAATCTAGCAATCCTGAATGATTATTTCAGTATATCGGATGGACTCATTATGGGCTAGATCTCGTCGTACTTTGAAATATGGGTCTCGTACCCATTAGCGTGGGGTTATCGTCGATACATGCATTAGTAATGGGAATCTACCGGTTGCTCCTCTTATCACATGGCTGGTACATACTCATTATCTAGGCATTACCAGGGATAATTACAAGAGCATAGGAACCATTTCCTACATTGGGGCAAATGATTGATTGGGGTCGTGTCTTGACCTTGTACATCACGTGTTTGTATTGGTCCCAACACACCTTATTTTTGTTATTGCTTCTGAACCACCTAACATTATTGATCCGGTTACTTATGCACCTTACCTTCTCATAGTTATTTATTGTGTTCATTGCGTATCTTGGTATTGTTCCAGTTCCTATTGCGTATCTTTGTGTTGGGCTTGTGACCACCACACTTCCATCCTATTTATTATCTCTTGTTCTGGTTCTCAATCAAGGTGTTTCTCAGTTTGTCTGTGTTTATGCTCCTCACGATCCGTAACCGGGTGACTCTGTTGGTCATAGTCGAAACTAGGCCTTACACTATAGGGCATTCTATTATTTGAACAACATGATATCTCAATAGCTCAGAACGATAGGGGAGAAAGTGTCTTAGGGCCTAGGCCTTACTTAATGTGGGGTGCGGAAGCTAGGTAAATAATAAGTACTTGAACAATTATTCAGTAGTCGTTCTATATAATTTGTAGTTAATAGTTCTGTAAAATATATAGCCCTATTAAGGTCACTTTCTACCAGTGAGGTTTGGCACAATTGATCTTGGCTCCAGTAGTTCCGGATCCAACGCCCATCTAGACTGATTTATAGTCCCTCCTAGTGGGTGGATCTATCTATAGTCCCTGTCGGTGACCTAAAGGGACTAAGGTAGCTACCTTGATTTTCCCCTATAGATGCTTTTGTCTTTGCTCCCAACACCTACCCAACGAATTCATAATTGTATCAAGTAATAATTCATCAAACTGGCTACAGATCTCAAATTAGACAAATTGGAAGGGATGCTTTCACAAAGACTAAATATAATAATTGCAATTGGTTAAGGATCAGGCGCAACAACTGGAACTACATCTGGTCATTAATTGGAACTAGTACTCAATTCGCTACCTCTACTACACCTGCTACTAATAATTTGTTGCTCTCTTTAGGTCTTTACCCCAATATGGATATGGATTCCATGTTATGCCCTGTGGATGGACAATCTCCTTTTTCTACTATGTATATCTATAGAATAGATCTCTCTCCAACTTACTTATGATCACCTAAAGAGGGTTAAGCACCTTATTCATTGTATAATGTGCATGATAGCCTGTCTTTTCACAATTTATATATCGCTCTCCATAATCATTCAAGTTCTATAATTAATTCATAGCTGCCACTGGAGAATATGCTTCTTGGTCTAATGCCTCTAATGCTTTTGTTGGTGGATCAATTCAGGAAACTGATTCTAAGTCGACGAGGTAAACTACAATTACTTCCGAAGCTACTGGATATAGGGAAACTTTTTATGCTTTTGAAACTACGGGGGTTGCTTCAACTGATGGTTATTAAAATATATCTGCGAGTCATGAATCTGGAACTCAATCTAATGAGTCTCCATCTCGATCTACAGGCTTTGCTACCAACTATGCTCTAGGTGCTTCCTATGCCTTTTCCACTCTTGTTGTTGGCTCGAATGCTTGCTTTGATGCTTACTCTTATGCTGGTGGTTCTGGGTCAACAATTGGAACTGAACGAGGTGGTAGCATATCAACTCAAAATGGGACTAGATATTAAGAAAGTCCCTTCGTTGTCCATGCCATTAGTAGTTTTGCGTCAAGAGAATAAAAGGG
This sequence comes from Picea mariana, assembly GCA_032191745.1. Lineage (NCBI taxonomy): Eukaryota > Viridiplantae > Streptophyta > Pinopsida > Pinales > Pinaceae > Picea > Picea mariana. The sequence continues at coordinate 60,832 of JASDQU010372496.1, forward strand.
CTATTGGCGCTTTTACCACATTAGCTAAATGAAGGAAGAGAAATGAAGTTAATTGTATTCTTGCTTTAGCACACAAATAGTGAAACAAATCGTGATACAAATAATGAATGGATCTTTCCTTTAGCCCAATAATGCACTAGCAAATGTTGGCTTTCCCCCAAAAGTATTTATTGGCCCCGAGAAGTCGCTTATTTCAGAGAATTGCATGAAAGTCTCTAGTTAGTGCTTCCACACTTCTACATTTCCTTATCTTCTACATTATGGCCCACAAATAAGAAATCTATGGTATGGCCCATACAGATATGCCCCTTAACAAATAGGAAAGATAGGCGCTATTCCTAGGCCCTGACCAAGACCTTCACTAACCAAAAACTTCACTGACCAGCCTTTACCATTGAGTAAGCCCGAAAAGAGAATCTAATCCATCAGACGGATGTTGAGACCCCAGCATGGGGCAGAGACAGGTCAGAGTCTTTGCACCGAGGAAGAGGAGGACGTTCCACCAAAGGCAACTTAGCTGACCTGTACCCAAGGGGGTTGTGCCTTTTCCACCAAGATGTTGGCCTTGGAAGGCCATGACATCACCCAGGACATTCATGACGTCATCCAATGCTTGTGGAGGTTTTTGGGAGGCAGTTGTGGCACGTGTGGCAGCTTCTGGATAACGTTTTGCTCCAGGAGGCCAGCGTTGCCCTAAAAGGGGCTAAGGTCACCCTAAAAGAGCATGACGTCTTCATTTATGCTTGATTTAGGGTTTTATCATGACATTTAATGTAAAACAATATTATTATGTATTTTTGGCCATGTCAGCCTTTTGTGACCTAAAAATTAATTAAGGTCATTACTACTGTATAAGTAAGAGAGCTAAAACTCTCTTTTATTCATCATCTTTCACTCACACTTGTGTAAGGTCTGAAATTGGCGCCCTCTCTTAGGGTTTTGGCTGAAATTACTAGTGTAGACTTGTTGAAGGAGGCTTATTTTGGCTATTTTTGGCATTTTTTTGGTGGAAGGTTTACAACTAGGGTTAGGCTTGATGAATGCATGCTGAATGTAAGTGAATTTCTGCAATCCTTCCATTACTTGAATGGTTATAATATTTTAATTGCATTTTGTTAATGAAATTGCTGGAATAAACCCTAGGAAATAAGCACTTGTTGGTGTCCTTATTTTAATTCCCTACTAAGATTGTGCCAAGGAGTTCTTTACCTGTTGAAGACATTGCTAGAGCCTTGCCATTGCAACACCCTACCTTTGCTCTTCATCCTAACCGATTTCACTTTGTCATTGAGCTAAAGAGGGAGGAAAACGCACTAAGGCCTAGGGTTACTACACCTTAGTGAGTCGTTTTCCCCTAGGATTTGATGGTTGAAGCCTTGGCTTACCAACACTTGCCCATCAAATTCTCTTGTGTTTAGCCCTAGTATTATCATTTTGTTCCTTCAACTCTTCCTGCTACTTGTTGACTCCATTTTCCCTATGAATGCACTAGTCTAAGACCTTTATGCTTGAGTGCCTTGATCACAAGACTTCAAACATCCAATACCTTTGAACAATTACTAATACCATCTAACCCTAACCTACTAACCCTATTGCTGCCATTTTCCACTTGATTTGAAGTTATACTTGGCAGCATTTTATACATCCTTAAAGCAATTGAAAGATTGGCTAAAGCACAATAGTCTTTGCTTCTAATGAATGTTGATATTATGACATTGATGATAAATCGTTCTTGCTCATTTTGAAGCTTCTTCAAAAGCGTTTATTGTGAACTAACATATTGTGATTATTGTTATTTTACATCATTGATTGCTTCATCAAAAATATTAGTCAATTACTTATTTGAGAAAGTCCAATCATATGAAGTACTAACCAGCAAGTGATCTTGCAAATATATAGTTTCTTGTTGCTTTGTTTCGGGCAGGTACATTTCTGGTTAGTGTTATCTTTATTGGCTATTTAGCCGGACTTTCTGATTAGTGGTGACTTGTGAGGGGGAAACTTTTACTTAGCCTTAAACCTTTGCCTTCTCAAAACCCCAAGTCACCGGGGACATCTCCCCTGGGCCTACCACCCTAAATAGAAAGAGTTATCCTATTGAGGTGGCAGTGATAGGATAGTCTCCAGTTTCGCCAATTTGCCTTTCTTTTACCTTTCCTTACTTCCAAGTACAAACTGTGCAATAACAAAGACTACTCTGGTGAAGACTGGAAAGATAAGAAAAGAAAGCCGCGTATTTATGTCATGAGGAGTTAAAACAGAATGCGACAAGGAGCCCAACTAGTGGATATGTTACGTTAGATAAGATTGGCCCACTACTCTTTCACTGATGGCCGACTAGCCTTGTTAGCTCTGTTACCGCTTTAACTATTCCTTTAGCCCTGTTATTAATTGGATGGGGATATTAATCACTATTTTTCTCATTGATGGCCCACAACAATTTATCTAACTCACGTCAACAACTTGGCCCTGATCTTCTCTGGTCCTTCCCCGACCTGACTTCCCTGACCTAATTTCCCCGACCTTTCAATAGCAGTAGCAAATCGATCCTTTCAGTAGCGATTAGTAGTAGAAAATAATAAATCTCGTTCCATCAGACAGTCCGACTAACTTTCTGAACAAAAATGAGGAAAAAATACCATTAGGTGTCTAATTGAACAGTGTAGCTACTAGTTCGGAAATTCACTAAGTCTCTTAGGTTATATGTGTATTGTACTGTGTACATAAACATAAACAGCAGTCACAAGAACCAATTTGCAATGGGTGAGAGGTTCAGTGGGCTTTCAAGTATTGCAATAAGGTTAACCAGGAACCAGAGGAAGAAGATGATCCAAAGAAGTTGTGGCACCTGACATTTAAGCAAAATGAAGGGGAAAGGTCGATGAAGGTGACAATAGATGATCTGATGGGGAAAATATACATGGTACCCTTGAATATAAAGCAGTTGAACATTGGCATGGAAGACCAACCACGACTAGCTTCAATCAGAGATTATTGGGATGACGGGACAGTGTCTCAGGATGTGGCTCTACTAAAGGATGTTAAGAACCAAATATCAATATAGCATAGAAAAACCTCAGAAAAAGTACTCAACGCCTTGAAAAATAGATAATTTCAGATAATAAGCCTCTTTGAGGGGGCAACCTCCTTTTACCCCACTTAAATGTTCAAGTACAAGATGATTCAAAATGAAAATGTCTCCTTGGTATATATATAGGAGACTAGGAGGTATAATTACAACTAATGGACTAAAGCTGACATAAATAAAATAACATTACTAATATAATATGCCCCAATTAAGGGGTAATGAGCCAATATTAGGGCTTAACATGCCCCTCCCCTTGAGACAAGTGTTGTCCGCAACGCTTGAGTAACTCTGGATGCTTCTGTATAAAAGACTCATCTTCCCAAGTGGAATCTTCA
>JASDQU010372496.1:64354-87636 GCA_032191745.1 Picea mariana
TCAATACTTCCATGATCTCCCCTTTTAAACCCTCCATCATCTCTTGTAGTTCATCTTTTGTTACTATCTTCTTTTGTAAATCATTTATGTCCCTACGCATTTCTTCACCTTCATCAAGAGTCCAAGTAGGAATGTCTGGAGGCTTATTTGGTGTAGAAGTTCCCTTTTTGGGTGGCATGTTGGCCAAGTATCACTTTTGAACCTTGATTTTGAGGTGGTTCTGCTAGACAATCTTTCTTCTGTTGTATCTCCCAAGTTTCGGCCCTTCTGGGTATGCAACTTTATTTTATGTAGTTCTCTGATATTTCTTCTCTGCAATGCCACAGGTCTGATCAAAATTGGATGTGCCAAGTGGAATTTACGGTAACTTCCCCACAACTTTCCGATTATTCGCATTTCCAGGAGATCTCACTTGTATAGCGTGCCCCGCACAAAATAATTGATATAAAATTCTGAAACTCGCACCAGAAATACTACAGACTATCCACGATCCAATGAAACCAGTCCCACTCAATTTGGATACTCTAGGAAGAAGTTATGATTGTTTTACCTGGAACACCTTCTTGAGACTAGTCAATAGGACTAGTCAGATACCCTATCTTACACAGGGTGTCTATACAAATTTAAGATGACCCAAAAGTTGAACGTTTTACCACAGATACCTTACTAATTTCTGTAAATATTCTCTGGAGTTCAGAGTCTGAAACATTACAGAAAAAATTTTATAGCAAAAATTCCGCAATGACTCAGTTCAAGATGATTCCAGAACCCTATCTTGTACAGGCTGTATCTCCGAAAGTATAAGGCCTCAAGAGTTGAATTTTTAACCCAACGTACCTTGATCCATCTACTAAATATCCTCCAAGCCGTTCCTTCTGAAACGTTGTAGAAAAAAAGCTATAGCAAAAATACCAAGGTGTCTCAGATGTAGCAGCGAAACCCCAAGACCTTGAGCTCTGATACCATATGTTAAGAACCAAATATCAATATAGCATAGAAAAACCTCAGAAAAAGTACTCAACGCCTTGAAAAATAGATAATTTCAAATAATAAGCCTCTTCGAGGGGGCAACCTCCTTTTACCCCACTTAAATGTTCAAGTACAAGATGATTCAAAATGAAAATGTCTCCTTAGTATATATAGGAGACTAGGAGGTATAATTACAACTAATGGACTAAAGCCGACATAAATAAAATAACATTACTAATATAATATGCCCCAATTAAGGGGTAATGAGCCAATATTAGAGCTTAACAAAGGAGTACTTAGACTTGTTCCTGCAAAATTGAATAGAAATGAAAGGGATTTAAGGGGAGCTTTTAGAAATTTAGATTGAATTAAAACCAGATGCCAAGTCGATCAAGAAAAGATCCTATTGAATAATTCCTAGGATAAAGGAAAAGGTAAAGGATGAGATCGAAAAGATGCTTGTAGCCGGCTTAATCTTCCCAATAGAAGAATCAAAATGGATCAGCCCCATAGTGATCTAGGACAAGAAGACTGGATAGAGCAGCATCAGGGTATGGATTGACTTTCGTCGACTAAATGCAACTTGTGTCCATGACCACTTTTCTACCCCCTTCAATGATGAAGTGCTCGACCATGTGGTGGGGAAGGAGACTTATTCATTCATTGATGGGTTTTCAGGATACCATCAGGTGTAGATAGAAAAGGAGGACAAGAAAAAGAGAACCTTTTCCACAAAATAGGGTTCCTACGCTTACAATGTAAGGTCGTTTGGCTTGAAGAATGCCTTAGTAGTATTTTTAAGAATGGTGATAGTAGCATTCTACAAATACCTACACAAGTTTCTAGAAGTGTACTTGGACGACTAGACCATATATAGCCTTCTAAAGGATCTTATCGCGGTGTTGTGCCTAATGTTTGAGAGATGCCACATGTTATCGTGCAAACTGTAGATTGGGCAAAGCCCGACCCAATCCACAAGATGGCGATAACAGTGGGAGAGTTTACCCATTGTCACCTCAGATAAACCCTCCCCTTGCTTTAGTGAAGGAAGAATCCAACACAAGGGGGGAGTCTCAAGTGACCCTAGGGGGGAAATGAAACGAAAAGTGAGATGATGGAAGTGATGCCCCTAGAGGTCTAGATACTAAGTGGAAGATAGCTTGGAAAAGAGTCTCTGAAGTTGTTAATAGTTGCCAAGGAAATTGAGTACCTGCAGAATATGATTGTACCTACCCGAGACACAAGAAAAGATGAGATACAAGCTATAAAATATCCAATGGACAAGCAAGCTAAGCTTGTTGTCCCTATTTGACACAGAAATATATATCAGCAAGTAAATGATTATTGAAGTTGCTACAAGATGCTAAAAGTCATGTAAATGATGCAAGAGAAAAGCTAGCAATCACTAAAATAACTCAAGTGTGAAAGCATAAGACTTTAGCAATGAGATAAGGATGTTATAAACAAATATTGCAGAGATATATTATCATCCTTATGGCTGTAGCAAACTATTTCTACAACAGAATATTTTAACCCACAAAAAGTACAAGCAAACAACCCAAAAAGTGTGCTGAAACTAGTAGATTATTATGGCAGCTTGCTAGCAAATTTTGATGGTTAATGTTTGTAGATTATTATGGGAGCTTGCAGCCCTAATGTTTGTATCTTTTGTTTAGTTATAGCTCCAAGAAGACAAAGCAAACCTAGACACCCTAGAGGCCTTAGCAACCTCAAAGCGTCAAGAATAGATCGCAACTTGAACAATATCAATATCTCACTAAATCACATTTACCAATGCAAACAATTTACTTCTCCAATGCAAACTTCAGATTAGTGCCTTTAAAAATTGGGTGAAAGGAGTATTGAAAAGTATGAGTTAGATCAACAAAACCCCTAGGGGTGTAAACCCTCTTATTCCCTAGGGTATGCAAATCAAACTAAAGAATATCTAGGAGGGTGTACACCCTTGTACTCCTCCTAGCAACCTTGCAATAAATGACTTGTAAACTAGCAAATGAGATGAAGCTTAATGGAGATTGTATGCACTTATACTCCTCCTATGGTTTCAACCAACAATAATCATGAAACAAGCAAGAAGAACTAACAATTGCAGATTTTCGTTACCAATTCCTAGAGAGATGCAAGATCAAACCCTAGTTCACCAAGCAATTACCATTCATAAGCAAGAGAAAAAGTCTCCAAGAGGTGTACACCACCTTAGCTCATCAATTCACCAAGAGATATCACCAAAAATCATTTGCATAAGAGAGAGATACCAAATTGCCCAAGTAGGGCGCAAATTTCAGCCACTAGTCTTCTCACAATGGGACAACTATGATATAAATGAAATAGAAGTGATCTCTATTTATAAAAATCCTACTAAAAGTGTTTGTCCACTTAATTTTACGGTAAACCACAAAGTAAGGGGTCAACAACCCTTACTTCACCCCTTTACATTATAAAATTCAAAATTAAATTTAAAAATACACATAAAAAACCCTAAAGTGATGTCATCCCTCTTCTAGGGTGACGTTTTGGCACTTTTTGCACATCGTTGGGCCTTCTAGGGCTTCCCTCTCATGTGCTAGGTCTTCTCCCATCAAAACATGCCAAGTGTCAAGCAAGAACAACACCACCACCACAACCTGAGCCCGAGGGTGACGTCAAGCTCCTCAAAAGTGACGTTTTAGCCTCAAGAGGAAATCGTTGGGCTAGCAAAGGGATGGGTTAGGTCCTCCATGGTGTCTCCTAAGGCCTCCAAAGGCTAGCATCATCATCTAGTGCATGGGCCATGGTATCCAACCTGTGGGCTTCAAGCCCCAAGGAAGCCCAAGCTAGAATCATTCTTCCAAATCTGTCCACCAACTAGGTCCTGCAAAGACAATGAGTACGCTCTCCAAGGATCTCAAGTCAAATGCATCGTGATAAGTACATCAAGTCAATAAAAGATCCATCTAAGCATGTACATCCAAACCACCTCACCAAATAAACAAGTGCTCAAAGACCCTATGCAATTTGCCAAGTTTAGGTATGGGAGGGTTGACAAAGCGACCTATTGGGTGGATTGTACCTCAAGTTTAGGAGTGTTTCCCAAGTGGTCCCCACCCTAAGACATGTGGACAAAGTGACATGGATGGGGGAAAGACTTTTGAGCATGGGTTTCATGACATACAAGGGATCGTGGTATCTCATTTATGGGTGCCTTTGTAGAGGGTGTGTTGCACCTTTGTTTTCAATACAACCTTTTTCCAAGCCCATTTATTGCCTTTTGTTCTTTTAAGATGTTTCCAGGTTGAAGCCAAGGTGGGGCTTCTACCTAAGAATGAAAAACGGTGCCCACCTTGACTCTACCCTGGTTACATCATGCTTCCCCAAGTTGGAAACAATGTGTGGGGCTTCTACCTAAGCATGAAAAACAAAGCCCACACAAGCTCCACTTTGGTTGGCATTTTGTACTAGTTATTTTTCACGGCTCCCATCAGTTTCTTATGAGAGACATTTCATTGTCCTCGGGATCCCTAGGCGAGCATCTAGAAGGTTCATGGTTGGCTTTTATCTTTTGCCAGCTACAAGCCTCTGGGCCTTCAGTCCCTTCTTCCCATGAAATGAGGGACAATCCTTCCTTGGGTCAGTACACCCGAAAATCCCAAAAGGTAAGGAGATGAGGGGATGAAGTGTGGAAAGTGGCAAGTATGGTCGGGAATGGCATGATGACTCATCAAGAGGAACTCCCAGTAGCAAACCTATCCCTAAGGGTGACCCACTTACTAGGGAGCAATGTCAACCACCAGGTGAAACAAGGCAAAGAGCATAATTTCCAAGCAGACGTTACATAATCAAAGCAGTTTAGAATGCAACAAACTCAAATGCCTCAAATATTGAAATGAAACTCACCATAATACCCGGCTTGTACCTAATGGAGCAAGACCCAATGTCTTCCGGAAGCAAGCTGATGTGGTGGAGAGGTGGGTCTCTGTCTGTGTAAGTGGACAATGTTGGTCACGTTGTCTCTCGGTACTCCATGTCTGCAACCTAAGGGCCTCGAGACATCATCTCCTTAGTTATCCCTAAGGAACTGAGGATAACACCACCAATTGTAGATATTACTGAACTAAAAAAAAACATTTTTTGCATGCCATTCGACACATTTATGTGCCACATTGTCTACAAGGATGGAGTTCTTGTGGACCCATCCAAGATTGCGGCCATTGTAAACATGGTGGTTCCAAGGAATGTGCACACGTCGCAGTAAACCCTAGGACACAGTGGGTACACCGAAGATTTATTAAGGGGTATGCCACAATCAATGCACCTATGGAGTGCCTACTTAAGAAGACAAAATACTTTGTTTGGATTGAAGAATGCTAGGCATCCCTGGACATACTGAAACAAAAACTAGCAAGTGCCCTGATCTTAGTTTTTATGAATTAGGCTCTAGAATTTAATGTGCATGTGGATCCCTCGAGTATTACCCTAGGAGCAATATTGAACTGACCTAGCTCAGAGAAGGGTAGATAAACCACCCAATCTACTTCACTATCAAGAAATTGTCCAATGTATAGTGCAACTACACCACTACTGAGAGGGAAGGATTGGCCATGGTGTACTCATTGCAAAAGATCAGGCATTACCTCCCCCTCTTATGTCGGGAAAGCGGCTTCACTCCTACTAGGTGGACATTTCAAATTCTTCATGGATGCTAAGGAGTATGCCAAGTCTTGCGACATGTGCCAAAGAATGGGAAGACCTTCTAGGAGGGATTAGTTGTTGCTACACCCGGTAGTTACGCTGCAGCCATTTGATAAATGGGTAGTCGACTTCGTAGGGACCATCAATCCTCCTGCTAGACACTCTGATGCCAGATACATCATTACCACTACAAATTATCTCAACCGATGGGTAGCGGCGACACCAACTCAAGATTGCAACATGTACATGGTCGTAAAGTTCATCTTTTAAAATATAATATCCAAATTTGGTTGTCCCTTGGAGTCACACAACAAATTAGAGTAAGTACTTCATGAGCGCCATCATCAAGGCCTTGACTCAGCAGTTCATGGTACATCACGATACACATAGCCCATATCAACTGCAGGCCAAGGGGACGATGGAAGCCTTTAACAAGATCCTAGATTAGAGCTTAACCAAGGTATGTGCAATCAACCACGATGACTGGGATGAGTAGATACCAGCAGTGCTTTAATTGTACTGCACAACAACCAAGAACTTAAAAGAGCACACACCCTTTAGTCTAGTCTATGGGAACGGAAACTGTGATACTTAGCCTATTCGTGGTGCAAGCCACTAGAATGTTCGAGGAAGAGTCAATTCAGAGGCGCTTTACAGAGCTAATAGGGTTGGAGGAGGACCGGTCCCTAGCACAGTACCATCAAATAGTTTATAAGTCATGGAAAAAGGCATGGCATGACCACCATATCAAATGGAAGACCTTCAACAAAGGAGACCTAGCCTTGCTCTATGATAGCAAGTATTTAAAGCAGCTCAATAAATTGAAGATCCACTGTTTGGGACCTTTTGTGGTCATGGAAATTCATGAATCGGGAGTTGTTCTGCTAGCCCATCCAGACGGCACACTCTGTGAAGGGTGGGTGAAAGGCGCCCGCCTGAAGCCTTTCATCCCTCCATCAAACTAAGATGCCACACTCCTGTTAGAGGAGTTCTCCATAATAATTTGATTTTTTAATGAAGTCTAGTCAAGTCAATAAAGCTCCACCATGTGGCTAAGCCAGTCGGTTTAGCTACACCAAGACTAAAAAGACTCAAACCTGTGGTTGAGGAGGTCAATGTTTGAGTCTGGTTGTGTTGGGTAGAGTCAACTTATATTTTGCCCTTTTTTTCTTAGGAATTTGAGTACCACCTCTGTGGTCAAGGGGAATTTCCATACTTTGTACAGTTGTCAAAGAAACTTGGAATGCTTAAGTTTAGTTGTGTCAATGTGTCTATGGTTTAGTTGTGGCACTGTGTCATTCTGGATATAGTTAAGGTTGCCATGACATAGAGTAAGTGAGTCATCACCTGTCAAGTGAAATTAATTAAAACAGTCATAAATGTGAGGTGATAGGGTTTAAACAAGTAAGTTAGGAATGATTTTACAACTATGTCAGTAACATCATGCAATCATTGTGTCATATTTATGGTGAATATTTAGTCGTAATTGTACTATGATATGGTCACATGGGTATTTAAGAGTAATTGAACACCAATATTCATTGCCCATGAGTCTATAAATGAAGCATTTCTCCATCTTTTATGTCATTTTGCAGATAAGAATTGGAAGTGGCTAAGTGTTTGAGAATTAGTGGGAGTACGTCGCTGCCATATGTATCAGTCCAGAGATCCATAAGTGAAACTTCATCAAATAATCCAGGGCTTGTTGTTCATATATACATAGAGAAAGGAGGGAGAAGAACAGAAGGGGAAAGTCACAACTCGCTCAACAGTAGAAAAGAGAGAAGTTGTACAAGAGGGGCCTATCGATGTTAGAGATCACCAGAGGGGGACTTCAAAGAAAAAAGTGAGTGTACGCTGATAGCAAAGCATTATTTCACAGACTGGGAGCTTGTAATGTCCCCACTTTGGGACATCATCACAGTGCAGAGATTTATGTTGACTAGAGTAGCCAGATGGATGTTATAGCGAGTACAGGGGTATTTGAGAGGCATTGTGGGGTCCAGCTTGCATTGATCATCATATTCCATCATTATGAGCCATTCCACACAGGTTGGCTTTGGTTTCGTTGCATTCCAACAATTTCCATGATTTTGACTATTTTGAGCTATAAGTTAATTGAAATCACTGAAGAGGTCATTTTGGGCACATTACCTGGAGGAACCTCTCGGTGTAATAGCTCATTGGAATCGGGAGGAGCAACACTACAAGATGGGATGGCTAGAAGTGACTTTCAGTGGCCAGGGAAGCCACAAGGAGAGATAAGGAGCTTTTCAAAGGTAAAAAGGTTAATTAATTGATCAAAGTGATTTAATTAATTAATTAAATATTAATAAAATGAAAGTCACTTTGGAGGGACAAGGTGAGCCAAAAGTATAAAGGAAAGGCAAGGGTCTCTTCTCATCATTCATGTATGATCTTATTTTGATATCTGGCTTCTAGCTAGTGAGCCCAACATTGGGGGTTTTGAGGGTTTTGACTTAACAAACCCTAGAGGACGATTCAGTGGTGAAAGATTTCACCTACCTTGTCCCAAGCTTGGTCTCGGAGATGCAATACGCTCCCACAACATTCTAGTTCCAGATCTACTCAGTTGCAGGGGAATTCTACACCAGTTTCATGTGCAGATAGAGAGAGGGCGCACCAGTTGAGGGTTTCCAGCAAGAGGGGCGCACCATCCATTGAGGGAGGATTCATTCTAGCTGAGGAGAAGAGATTTTGGAAATTCCAGGTATTGGATTTTCCTTGCATGTGTCTTGGCATCATTCTTGGTGGTTTTCCGGAGTCTTTCAGTGGAGGATTGATTTGTATTGAGAGTGGGGTGATTTCCCAAGAGAAGGGCGCACCATTATTTGGAGGGTAGCTAGATCTAAGGATCTAGCAGGAATTTTGATGATTCGAGCACTTGGGTATTCATTGTCGTGCCCCGATCTATCATTCTAGTGGATTGGTGGAGTTGTTGGAGGTCTCTAGGAGAGAGGCCGAATTATTAGGGTTTCAGTCATCCAGTGGGGCACACCATTCAGTGGAGGAGTTCAGATCTACAGGGTTTGAGAGGGATCTTGGAGATTCGAGCACCTGGGTTGTTCTTACCGTCACCCAATCTATTGTTTGGCATCTTTCTTGAGGTGATTGGACATCTTTGGCACCAGGGCCGAATTGTTGAGGAGCTTTAGCTATCCAGCAGGACGTGGCATTGGTCTTCATTTCTTATCCAGCCTTTGGAGGCTTATTTTGTATTGTCGGGAGCATTTTGTAGCAGCTCTATTGTCTATCTTCTTGGCCATTTGTTGAGCATTCCAGATCGGCATCTTCCTTATATCAGGTTTCTCTATTTTATGAATAAAAGCTATTTGAGATGTTTTGGTGTGTCTATCACATTGCATATGGTTGAGGTATGTTCCATGGTTGTCTCTTCTTGTTATTTGCTGCATACACACATATAAACACATCAGTAAACCCTAAGGCCGAAATCAAGAGGCCATTCAACAAGTAAACAAGTAGACCAGCAAAGTGTTTGACGAAATACCACAACCAAGAAAAAGTTTAAAAAGACACCAAAACCGTGATGATCCTTGCATAATGGCTTGGGATCATTACAGTGGTATCAGAGCTTAGACTCCTGCCAGCCTGAGGGATCTTCCATAAGGAAAGATGGGGTCTATAGATTTTGTTGGAGAAGCTGTGAGTTGTGAAAGAGAATATCATGTACTTTGTGAGAGACTTGGGCCTCTAATAACGCACCAAAAGTTTATATCCATGAAAAACCCCAGTTGGAGCGAAGATGAGGTGACATATTGGACCAGCGTAGCAGAGGGAATCAGAGCCAGAGCAGCTAGATGGAGGGAAGCACAAAGAAACCCCACACCCATTAGGAGCACGCAACTTTGCTACAGTTGCAAGGTGCCTTGGGAACCAGATCATAGGTGTAGGGGTAAGGGTAAGAAGCATATCATTGAGGTGCAATATGATAGTGATGATGAGGATTTGGAGCAGTCCGATGATGACAGTGACTCTTGCACAGAGGCTAGTGATAGTGACTCTACCTCAGAGGATAGCGATGATGACTCTTGCACAGAGGCTATGGATGCTTGCACGCTTGAGGAGGATGATGACCCTTGTGTTGTGGATAGGCAGCTGGATGGACAGGACGATAGCACCAGTGTATCAACAGACGTATCACATACCATTGATGTCTTTACGTCTCAGCAGAGTGGTGACACTAGTGAGGAGTCACACGTGTTAGCACCTAGAGATGATGAGCTTCCTATGGGGGTCGTGACACATCTATCACCTGTTCAGACACCCATGATAGCCACGTCACATGAGGATATCAGTGGCACGTCAGGTATGATGGATGAGCCTAGTGCGAGGGATGCACACCATGGATAGGTAGACCCACAGATCCAGGAGGAGGTACAGGACGTACAAGCAGTTGACCTCACACATACAGGTCAACCAGAGGAGATAGAGTCACAGCTATTGGAGACTCCATTGGTTGAGAAGATTGCAGAGGCTGACAAGTGGATGGAGCACTTACTTCCAGGATCAGGTTGCATTGAGGAGGATGCACTCTTTAGTATTCAGGAGGACCATAGCATGTGTCTGGACACAACTATATGGGATCCAAGGGTAGAGGATAGTAGCAGGTTGAGTGCACAGGAGGATACGGCTGCTCATACAGGATACAATGTGATTCAGGGGGAGATAGCATCTAGTGATGGGGTGCAGTGGCGTACAGGAGTACCCAACAGCACAGTAGACAGTGGACAGTTCAGCACGTCATCTTATGCAAAGGGTGTTTTTGGGGATTCTAGAGTTGGCACTAGTAGAACTGACACTAGCAGTGAGGGGTCTGAGATGGCACCTCAGCATGACCATGATCAGGAGTCACGCCACTTAGCAGCACAGTTGAGAGTTAGTGAGGCTATGATCAGGGCAACCACTAGACGTATTGATGACATGCATGCAATGATGGCAGATTACTGTTGGAGAGCATCAGTGGCACAGGGTAGCTCAGATGGAGGATTTTCCATGGATGACTTTCACACTCTCAGGAAGAGAGTGTTTATGATGAGGACTGACTACCAGCAGTTGTTGACAGGCAGAGACTACCTACTAGGGATTGGCGAGTTGTATCACAGGGCCTTGAGGGGGAAAGAGTTGGAGGTAGACCGACTCACTCAGAAGTTGGAGAGCACTCGAGGATTCTTGAGAGGCACACAGACAACCCTACAAGAATCAGAGTCTAGATCAGAGGAGCTTCTTGAGGAGATCCGTCAAAGATCCACTTCATCTATCCTGGTGGACACTCTGATATATCCTTTGGTCACATGGTTAGAGGATGTTGGTGGTCTAGCAGAGGAGCACCAGTTGGTGGAGGACACTTCCATTTGTGTTCTGAGAGAGGTTGACCTTCCGATAGAGGTTGATCCGGTATTACGCCCAGGATCTAGAATGCAGCAGCAATATGTCGGAGATGACGTGAGTATGCAGGGGCATACAGTGAAGAGTGACAGTGCACAGAGACATGCCGAGATATACAGTCAGGTTCAGACAGATGTATGGGATTGCAGGGAGGAGATAGACGTAGCGGAGTATGCATATTTAACTCTTTTGCAGCAGCCCATAGTTATGATTGAGCACCTTCACCAGATCAGCAGTCGCATGAGGAGAGATAGACAGTGGCTGAGAGCATGGAGAGTGCCTAGGCCGAGGCCACCTGACATGAGTACCTTTACGACATCCAGCCGGAGAGAGATGGATCGTCATAGGCAGCCAGTTGAGACTTGGTGTGTGAGAGAGAGCATCATGGGGCAGGTGGTAGCGGATGAGCACATAGGGCATCTGACAGTGATCAGTCTCACACAGGAGCATTTAGAGGAGATTGAAAGTGATAAACTTCCAAGTTTGCCATGGGACCCATGAGTCCGTTTTGTTAGCACGATGTTCATGTTGACCTAGGTTGCACCAGAGAGCCACACACTCCACCTTGGTTTGGTTTGGAGTGGGTCTGCAGGTACTTGTCCTATGGGGCGAGACCTTTCCTTCCGCTTGATCATCATGATAGGGCATGGAGATGTTTGGACATGTACTTCTTCTACAGAGGTGTCTTTACTGACACAGTTTCTGGACAGCAGGTCCAATGGTCACAGGTATTTCAGCTAGAGGACCCAGGAGAGGAGGATTCAGGATGTATGCAGGGGGCAAGCAGTCATGGTCAGAGTAGTGCAGGGCCAGCGGGGTGATCTTCGACGGAGGTTAGCATGGGCCCCAGGGATTGTAGGATTGAGCATTTCACTGACAGACAGGGGAGAGTGTACCATTGTAGGGGAAAGTTATTCTAACTTTCCATTGAGCTTCAGTATGGAGAGGAGTGCGTTGCTTGCAGGTGTCTCACGGAGGTCTTGCAACACCTCGTTCGTGCATCAGCATGAGCAGTTGATGGAGGCCGTATGGATCTTGGTAGAGACTTGGATTCATTCCGAGATGAGGCCATGTGTCATATGCAGGAGACTTCCAGAGTTGATGTATTTCAGGATTATGCGTCCCAAGAGCTAGCAGTTCGTGACTTGTTATGGGACCCAGGGGGCAGAGTATATGAGTGTTCATCCTTGTATGGGTTCTACTATGTATCCCACAGGTGGGCATGGGATCCTGGTATTTTTCTTGGAGGGATTTGGGTATTGCTTGAGGACAAACAACTTTCTAGCAGGGAGGACTGTAATGTCCCCACTTTGGGACATCATCACAGTGCAGAGATTTATGTTGACCAAAGTAGCCAGATGGATGTTATAGCGAGTACAGGGGTATTTGAGAGGCATTGTGCGGTCCAGCTTGCATTGATCATCATATTCCATCATTATGAGCCATTTCGCATAGGTTGGCTTTGGTTTCGTTGCATTCCGACGATTTCCATGATTTTGACTATTTTGAACTATAAGTTAATCGAAATCACTGAAGAGGTCATTTTGGGCACATTACCTGGAGGAACCTCTCAGTGTAATAGCTCATTGGAATCGGGAGGAGCAACACTACAGGATGGGATGGCTAGAAGTGATTTCCAGTGGCCAGGGAAGCCACAAGGAGAGATAAGGAACTTTTCAAAGGTAAAAAGGTTAATTAATTAATTAAAGTGATTTAATTAATTAATTCAATATTAATAAAATGAAAGTCACTTTGGAGGGACAAGGTGAGCCAAAAGTATAAAGGAAAAACAAGGGCCTCTTCTCATCATTCATGTATGATCTTATTTTGATGTCTGGCTTCTAGTTAGTGAGCCCAACATTGGGGGTTTTGAGGGTTTTGACTTAACAAACCCTAGAGGACGATTCAGTGGTGGAAGATTCCACCTACCTTGTCCCAAGCTTGGTCTCGGAGATGCAATATGCTCCCACACCATTCTAGTTCCAAATCTACTCAGTTGCAGGGGAATTCTACATCAGTTTCATGTGCAGATAGAGAGAGGGCGCATCAGTTGAGGGTTTCCAACAAGAGGGGTGCACCATCCATTGAGGGAGGATTCATTCTAGCTGAGGAGAAGAGATTTCGGGAATTCCAGGTATTGGGTTTTCCTTGCATGTGTCTTGGCATCATTCTTGGTGGTTTTCCGGAGTCTTTCAGTGGAGGATTGATTTGTATTGAGAGTGGGGCGATTTCCCAAGAGGAGGGCGCACCATTATTTGGAGGGTAGCTAGATCTAAGGATCTAGCAGGTATTTTGATGATTCGAGCACTTGGGTATTCATTGTCGTGCCCCGATCTATCATTCTAGTGGATTGGTGGAGTTGTTGGAGGTCTCTAGGAGAGAGGTCGAATTATTAGGGTTTCAGTCATCCAATGGGACGCACCATTCAGTGGAGGAGTTCAGATCTACAAGGTTTGAGAGGGATCTTGGAGATTCGGGCACCTGGGTTGTTCTTACCATCACCCGATCTACTGTTTGGCATCTTTCTTGAGGTGATTGGACATCTTTGGCACCAGGGTCGAATTGTTGAGGAGCTTCAGCTATCCAGCGGGACGTGGCATTGGTCTTCATTTCTTATCCAGCCTTTGGAGGCTTATTTTGTATTGTCGGGAGAATTTTGTAGCAGCTCTATTTATTGTCTATCTTCTTGGCCATCTGTTGAGCATTCCAGATCGGCATCTTCATTGTAGCAGGTTTCTCTATTTTATGAATAAAAGCTATTTGAGATGTTTTGGCGTGTCTATCACATTGCATATGGTTGAGGTATGTTCCATGGTTGTCTCTTCTTGTTATTTGCTGCATACACACATATAAACACATCAGTAAACCCTAAGGCCGAAATCAAGAGGCCATTCAACAAGTAAACACAAGTAAACAAGTAGACCAGCAAAGTGTTTGACGAAATACCACAACCAAGAAAAAGTTTAAAAAGACACCAACACCGTGATGATCCTTGCATAATGGCTTGGGATCATTACAGAGCTATTCCCAGAGTTCATCCCAGATTCTTATATGTAAGAAGTTGCGTTGAGCAAGGGCATGAAGTAGATGGAGGTTATTGACGAAGTGCAAAACATGCAAGTGACCTCTCTTATGAACCTACTAAGTGTGCCTACATTTGGCTCCTTGCCGCTAGTACATTGATGCATCAAGTTTCTAATGAGAAGAGTGCATCAGGGTAAGTTTGTTAAAATAATGTAACTGCAAAGAGTATTCTTATTATTATTGTTATTTTATTCATAGGATTAATCCCCATTGTGGATTAATCATGTCGGTAATTGTATTAGGACCAAATCCCCTTTTGTGGATTGGCCAACAGACAATTATAATAGGCAGAATAAGAAGTTGGCCCCAGCAGTTAATAAGAAGACCTAGAAATATAATAAAGGTGGGTTTACCCACCCAGATTAAGAAGTCGGCCCTGCCAGTGAAGAGACACTTCACACATGCCAGAACTTGTATAAATAAAGGAGGCTAGCGCCTCATTTGAACACAACTCACTTGCTCATTCTCATGAGGCAAGCTACAATTACCAGTTGGAGAGAGGGAGAAGAGTGGCGCATCTCTTGGAGAGGACTATCTGTATTGGTTTGAGTTATCTCTTGAACATTGTACTGGCAATTTATGATAAGGAAGTTTTTGCTGGGTTTTCTTCCCCTAGAGGGTTTCCCAGGATAAATGTTGTGTCTCTTATGAATGTGTATTTCTCAGTGATCTTGTTCTTATATTGCTCTTATCTATTGAAATGCAAAGAACTATAATAATGGCATAAACATTAACAAAGTTATGGCTCAATGAACCCTACCCCCTCACATGGGAGCACGTTCGTGATATAACAGGCCTTTCAGTGGATGGACACGAGGTCTCAACAACGCTACAACCAAACAAAAGAGCAAAGAAAAGTCATGAAGAAGACATGTACACCAGGTACGAGACCTAGAGAGGCCAAAAAGGTGTGGACATTGCATCCATCACTTATAAACTTGTTTAGATGGCCGCCAAGATACTCACATGTCAGGTTATGAGGAAACAAAAAAGGGGCGAATGCTACTTAGATATTTTATCTACTATGGAGTGCTATGGAGAGGGGAGGCGACTAAACCAATGCCAGTATTTTATGAACGAGTTCATTGAGGCCATTTCAGAGGAATATGTGGAGACATTAACTTTCAATTATGGATATTTTTTGATAGATTTCACCATCTTTAGTTGGGAAGTGTTGAAAGGTTGTGAACTACTGCAGTCGAAAGGGGGGTTGGTCTCATTGGTGTACAAACCATTGGAGTTTTTGTCAATACGTTTACAACATCAACTTCAATGAAAGAGCATTTACAACATAGTACAATCAAATGATCGAGGTCACCCAACGCCAACCTCGATTCCAAAAAAGGATCATTAATAACTACCAACCGTGGTTTCAACTTGAAGCCACCCAGTATAACAACTATGTCAGACCTATCATGGAAGGCGAAGATAGGATAGAGGTGAATCATCTGCCCTATATACTGACTACACAAGCTATTAGAGAAGAGATAGAGAGTTGGCCCAACATCACAACGAGCACCACAAATAAAGGAAGCTTTTTCCTTTTTCCCAGAAAGAAATTGCAAGAAATAGATGAGGAATCTATCGCTCACCTGACAACGAAGGGTGAGGAATTTAACAAAGTTGAAATCCTCATCTGGGAATCGTTAGCACTGGCGTGAGTTCAATCGAAGAAAAAGAAAGATGTAGTGCTTAGCCCGCCACCTAGTCTAGTGTAAGATAGTTATCGGGCCACGAGTGTCATGACACCAGTTTTCCAAATGCCCCATATAGTGACGACAATAAAGGAAACATCGACAGGAAAGGAGGTCCAGGAGGAGCTTACACAATTAGAGGAGTTACTTATACAAAACCTGCTCAAGAATCCTCGAACACCCGTGCCTTTGGATCTGAGCCACCATCTAAAAGTACATGCACAGGAAATGGTCTTGTTCACACTTACTCCTCTTTCTCATTTCTTTGGATTAAGAAACCAGGATAGTGTTCTCTCGGCTTGCAACACACTCCAAATTATCCATATTTATGTATTGATCGGATCCCGAGTTGGCTTGTATCTAGTTAGTCCTAAGATTGTGAGTCCCTCATTCTCGTATCAGTCAATCTTCCTTCGTTCAAATATTAGGGTTGGTTCGAGAAGGGATGGGAAAGAGATCAGCAACTAATTAGTATAGGGGCTTGCATACTAGCTTGCATTGATCAGATCGAGGAGACTCCATATTATGTATGTTGAATAACGGATGTGCAGGAGAGCATTCTATGTAATGTACTAAATGAGATTCTCTCGTTATGTTATCACGAAACTCGCTCGTAACCCGAGGTCGAGGGATTTATTGCTCACCTAAACTTAGTAAAGTGACGGCCGAGGATCCCACATCCAGGGCTAGATCTAGAGCTTTCAACAGTTGATCATGATCTGATCTATCTCATCTGGTGGTAGTTTCCATTGAATTTATTCTTCAAGATAAGGTTCCCCTCTTATCCCTCCTTAAAGGGGTGCCCTTGCAGGAGAGAGTTTCTTATCATATCAAGGAATGAGGAAAGGGCATTGGACCTAATCAATGAAGTTTCTACTTGAGTTGTGCGAAACATTGGGTTCTACCTAAGCTGCACTGCGTGAGGGTTATGCCTCAAGTGTGAAGCCCTTACCTTCACTATGTTCAAGCAAGTAAAGGAACATGCCTTTCAACTGTTTTGAGTTTCACTGTGTGAAACAATCGGTTCAGTAAGGTAGAACCTTTATGGATTCTTTCTTTGGGGCATTCTCCTTTACCTTTTTTGAGGCATAACCTTGTGAATCTAGATTCTATAGAGAATTACTTCGAAATCACATATATTATATAGAATAGAGAAACTACTCTCCCTTCGGTCAAAAGCTTCGCACCTCTTGATTGAATTTGAATTGAAGGTGGTCGATCACCATACATAGTCTAACATCTTCGTCTGCTTTTTGTTTTACCCATCCAAAGTATCAAAACATCATTGATGAAATAAGGCCAGCCAATCAGAAGAGAAACTAGAAACGAATGAAGGTGTTCCTCAGAATTTGACAAGGAGAAGGAATAGTCCAAGGTCTATTGGATTGGAGAACCAAAGAAGGAATAGTTGTGCATTTCTCTAAATAAAAAATAGGGGAGAGGAAGTTACACTACACTAATAAAATAAGAAGGTTCTACTTGCCTTCAACTCAATCCTAAGTTGTTGCATATTTTTAGGCAAGAGGGGTTGTTCACAATTAAGCACAACAAGGTTCACACTATTGCACTGCAACTGTGTGAAACAATTGGCTCTACCTTACCTTCACTAGAAGGCAAGTGAAGGTTATGCCTTCACAGTATTTGCATGAAACAGTCAAGAAGGAGATGGGTAACATGTTCTCATACCATGCATGCAAGACCATGTTATGTTGTTTCGATCTAACCTAGTTGAGCAGGTGCATGCCAGCAAACAACTCGTTCCCCAACCCACCGCTGGAATATATAGACAAGCTAGACGTTGCACCCCCCGCTAAAGGTAAAAGGCTGTAATCCTTCTTCTTTACAAATCCAAGCTATAATTTGTTCCAACTTCCCACACCATACCATACGATCGATGTTGCTCCGATCTTACTTACCTGGCTGAGCAGGTGCCTAGTCGCAAAAGCAGAAGAGAGAGGCAGAGAGCATATAATCATTGGTTGGTAGTAAGAAAACAATGGATTCCATTCGAAGTAACGTAACAATAACATGCCCGAATTCAATCATGATATTTCCCTTTCTTTCTATTTAGTTATTCAATAAATGGTCCCATCCCTAAGTATCATGATTGGGTCAACCTGATCATGATTGAAATATCATTATTGGATCAACCAAGCCCAATCATGAGTGAATGGGAAATTGAAAATACACATTGCCATTTTAGCTGAAATACTTGGGATAATCATACCACTACCACTAGGAGTAGCCTTTTTAGTATTGGTTGGACGTAAAGTAATGGCTCGTGTGCAACGTCGAAAGGGTCTTGATGTAGTTGGATCGTTTTTCACCAAGCACTGTTAATTTATTTCTTTTCAGGATGGCTCTAGTGGTTACATCTATGTCAAGTTCGGTTGCTTAGGTCGTTGTAACTTCATCTGTTTGCCATATCTTTGCTAGGTGTTCATGGGATTCCTACAACGGGTTGTCTAGTAATTAGGTGGGACAACAATTCGATCACCTATGATACTAGGGCCAATGGGTCTGTTGACAACCTATTTCGACTAGGGGATCAACTCCATGTGCCATGAAGCTATGTACCTAATGGTGCACCAAAGTTGAAGACTTTCTGGTTCTACAACCCCAGCACTTCTTTTTGTAATTGGAATTTCCGCTCCCCTATGTGGGATAATAATGTAATAGTTCTGCATGGATCATCTTTTAAGTTAGTTGCCTAGGACTTTATCATTAGGGAAGTCCTTTCATCGAGTGTTTTTTTTCCTCAGGTGATCGATTTGACCTAACCAGCCATTTTAATTACCCTTGAGTTTTTCACTCCCAATAATCCTCCAAAGTGGTGAAAGGCGCTCTAATGATTGAGCCCAATGGGTGACTAGGTCTAGGAATATTGTAAATGACCATGCTAGACATCTCCTAGAGTTTTGTGGAATTTCGTTGAGTCTAAGTAGTTTTTTTGAATTTTTTAAAATTACCTATTTAATGGTAATTTTAATTCTATTTTATGTAAAAATGTGAAAACTAGGTCCTTGGGGATTTTGATAGGGGTGTGAGTACTCAAAAGAAATGGAATGAGACGCCCTATACCCTTGGACCAAGTTTTCGCTCTGTTGTCGTCCTTATACAACTTGCAAACGTGAGCTAAGTCCAGCTCACTTAGTGTGTCCTTGGAGGCACAATGCCTAGGTTCACAGCCCACGCTGTCACTTTGACCGGAACCTCTTCCGTCTAGCTTACTCCTGGGGAAGCCAAAGGGGGTAGACCTTAGTTACTAAATATGTTAGAGTTAGGTTCTAGGAGTTAATTTTAATTTGTTAAGGTTAGAGGGGATTCTAATCCTAAGATGCTAAGGCAACCATGCAAGATGCAAGGGTTAGCATGAAAAAGCAAGCCTTCTCCCTAGGTCAACTAAGACTAGTGCCTAAAGATTGGGCAAGGGGGTCAACAATGTTCAAGGGTGGTTCTTTACAAAAGATTACAAATTACTTACAAAATTACAAAAGAATAAATCCAATTATTGAATATCATGTACAATCACTTACAAGATTTACAATTTAAAGAATGATAGATTTACAACAACAAACTAACCAAGTTCAACTTCTATGTGTGCAAGATATCAAAAGACTGGAGCATTACATCATATCACCACATATTCAATGGATCATCATCAACACATCAATATTATGAAAACATCAAGATCAACAACAACTTAAGGAGATTTGGAAGACTTAGCACAAAAGTTGTTAAGATTATTGAAGATGAACCACACTCTTAATTATTAAACCCCCAAGTATTCTATTAGGTTTGGTCTAGGGTTTAATTATTAGGCTTTTCTTAAGATTTATCAAGTTTTAGTTAGCTTTCACCAAAGCCTCCTCCTCCTATTGCCAAATAACTGCTGAATGCTCAAGATAGTATGGCAACGAGGCCAACCCTAGCAGAACCAGTCAGCCCAAAACAAGAGTACTTCTCGGAGAGGACACACCTAGTGCGCCACGGGGCAGTCCCCTGCCACTACCCTCCGTTGTTTTCCTCAAGCCCCGTTTTAGATGGTGAAGATGGTGGTCTAAGGTACCCTAAATAGTCTATTAAGTATATAAGTTGATTAGGTACACTTTTAGGTGATTATTAGAGTGTTTTGAGAGTTTTATGACACTTTTTAGTTGCAATTTAGTAATATGGCCTAAACTGCTATTAGCTTATAATGTGTTGTTTAAGCTTGTGAAATTAAAGGCATTAACACATATATGCTATGTGAACGCAAGTCAATAGATGTACAAATAGATAGCTTGCAAAAGAATAACAAATAAGGGCAAGGACAACTTGTCAAGCAATAGGTTAACCACACTTATACCACGTATGAGAGCATTAAGAATGAAAGCATTAAGTGTGTAAAAGAAAGAAAGATGTGTTGCTTGCTTAACCACTTAGAAACAAGTTACTTTAAGCATATGGCCAATAACATCAATGATCTATGCAATGAAGAAATAAACCATCAAATTCTAGAACACTTAAACATTTAAGATTTAAGATCTAAGCATGAGTCTAAAGATAAACATTTGAAAGAGCTAAGCATGCATGATATCTAACTTTAGTTGATTAAGAGGCCCGATAGGCTTATGCTAGGTAGTTATTAGGTGTTTGATCTAGATATAGAATATATGTATCAAAATACTAAGCATTTAGATCAATAGCACATTAGAGATTAGCCTAACCTCTTGGGGTATTCCTCTCCCAACTAGGTAGGTGATTAGTTATCTTGTTTAGGTTAGACAATAATGATGTAGATATAAGCAAGCAACAAAGAATGAGAGCAAGAAAATAGAGAAGAAACAAGAAAGCAAACAAGCAAACCAAGCCACTAAGCTACCCACATCCTACCTCAAAGAAGAACCAAAAAAATTGGAAAAGAATTGAAACCCTAGCTCGATCTACCTACCCAACAAGCTTACACAAAGAGGGAGGCCGTACCACTCCTTCCTCTACAAGTGTAAGCTACTAGCAAGCAAGAAAAAGAAGGAAAAACGTACCAAAATGCTAAGAAATGCAAGGTAGGGTTGAGAGATAGCTACCAAATCCCCAAAAGGGTCTTCTAGTGTTGTGTGCCTCTCTTTTGGGCAGCCAAAAGCTCTCAACCAGATCTGATATACTTGCAAAATCAGCAAGCTTTGCTTGCTAGAATGGCTACACACAACCCAAAAGAAGTTAATGAAAACCCTTGCCTTTTTAGGGCAAGAACTTTCCACAAGAAAAATAGATGTATTTGATTAATTTGACCTACTTAAACAATCATATGCTAGCTGAAAATGGAATGAGTGAACAGCAATAATAGAAGAGGAGCAATAGGGTAGAGAAATGGAGTATGTGAGAGCTTCAAGTGACCCTTCTCCTTGAAGGAGTTCCCAATGAAACCCTAGAGATAAACTTGCAAGATCCCTTCAAACAACATGCATACAATAGACAATATGTTGATGTATTGAAACAAAATGACACTTCTATTTTATTTAACACATCAAGATATATAAACCCAATAAGCATACACCCTATTAAATCTACTTAGATAACACTTTATCTAAGATCTAGTGTTGCAAGCATCTAAAAACACCATTACAATGTTACCTCCCATGCATAAGAAAAAGAAGCATACGCCTTAGTCTTCTTGTTGTCCTCCAAAGTTTCTCCAATATTTGTATTACTCAAGAAAATGGTTTTGGAGAGAAAATACTCCAAAACCCTAGAGCATAAAATGGAAATGAAATGGAATGAATGACTAGAGAGAGAAAGAGTTGGAAATCAAGTAGCATAACAATAGCTCAAGATATGGTGAGTTGGGGAGGAGAAATGAGATCTATTTATACTTGGAGAGGCAAACCTACCTCTCTTGGATCTAAGCCGAGTGTCCACCACCAAGCAAATGAGTAGATCTCAAGGCTAGGGTGCACCCCTTAGGGTTTGCACAATAGATCTAGGGTGTAGAAAAAAAGAAAAATAGCTTGGATAGATCCAAGGGCATGTAGGAGGCATGGGATTTGTGCCAAGGCAAATGAAGAGGCTCAAATAACTTTTTTTTTAATTATTTGTGGAGTTTCTAGAAGAGGGAGGGTGCACCTTTCTTGGAGGGCGCACCACTTGGGATGAGGGAAAGGTAATGAGGGGTGAGAGACGAGTGAGGTGGGTTGGGAGCTTGTGGGATCCATGCTAGGGCAAGAGAAAGAGCCTCAACAATAAAAAACGAATTTTCCATTGGAGAGACACAAAGGGGGGCATAACTCTCTTGGAGAGCACTCCACAAGGTCAAAAATCAACCCAAATGCAAGGATGGGTGAGGTGGAGTGAGTGGGGTCACCTCTAGGGGTGATATAAGGGCTAGATGAAGTGAAAGCTCAAGAGAGGGGACCACACTCAAGTCACAAATTAATTAAAAAAGGAAAAACGTCAATCCCCCTTGGGGGGCGTGATTTTTGAGTGTGGAGGTGGTGTAAGGGGTTAAACAAGGTTGAAAAGGGTTGGGAGGCTAAGGTTATGCTTAGGGGGTCTCTCTCTAACCATCATTTCAACATTTCACATCATCTAACTCATTATTACAATTTTTACATTTTGCCATGTTTGGACTTTAGCAATTAAAAATGTTGTTTTAGAGTGACTGACACTCCGGGTGGACAAACCCACGGCTAATTTTGTCCGACTGAGCTGAAACTTGGTCCATGGATGTAGGGGGTGCTATTCCATTTCTTTTGAGCACAAATACCCCTATCAATAGTCCAAGGATCCAGTTTTTACAATTATTGCTCAAAAATAATTAATTAATTAATTAAATAATTAAACCTCCAAACTTAGGGAAATTTAATTAAAAATTAATTAATTAAAAAAAACTAACCTAGACTCGACGGAATTCCGCGAAACTTTCTAAGATGTCTTGCATGGCCATTTACAATGATTTCCCTATATAGTTACCAAAACATAAGCCCACTAGAACGTCATTCACCACCTTGGAGGACTTATTGCAAGTGTGAGGGGAAAACTCAAGGGAAATCAGTAAGGCTGAAAAGCCCCACTGATAACCTGAGAATAAAAAACCCTCGGTGAAAGGAACTCTCCTAGTGAACCGATCCCAAGGTAACTGACCTAGACATGACTCATGCAGACCTATTACATTATTAACCCACGCAGGGGTGCGAAAATTCCAATGTTGTATATGTCGTGTCGGGGAAAGTGTCGGCGAGGGTCCGGAAGAGATCTTCTCGGCGACATCGGCGGAAAATGTCGGAATATGTCGGCAAGACCTCAAAAAAATACAAAAACAATCATTTTTTTCAATTTTTTTAAACTTGTAAAGCAACAACAACATCAAATAAACACTTTTCTACATCAATATGAAAATACAACCAATAAATAAGATGCATAAGATGTCAAGTGGTCACATAT
>JASDQU010372496.1:102125-112922 GCA_032191745.1 Picea mariana
CAAACCGGTAGTGATGGAGGCTGGTACTGCTGGCAGGACAAATCTGGCTGAGAAGAAGAGAAGGGTCCTCCAGGACCATGCTCAGGTCACTCCTGCTCTCTGTACTCCATGTCTAGGACCATGTGGGCCTCGAGACATGATCTCCTAGTTATCCCTAGATATCGGGGATAACAGGTAGCAACTCAAGCTCTTTTACAAATGATGGGGCAACTTGGTGTCTAAATGGAAACCCTATGTAACATATCTCTAACCTTTCTCCTTGTATTTCAGTTTTGTATTATTTCATTCATTATGTAAATATGTACTTAGAAATTTTTTCATGTAGAAATTTTTCTGTACTATAGATTTCAATTGTTGTAAAATTATGATGTTGTACTTTAGTTATTTCATTATGTAAATGTTATATATAGCATTCATTGATTTAATCATGTATAAATGTATTCTTATGTTGGTTATTGGTATGCACTCTATTGTAGGTGTTGGATTCTCGTATGCTCTCCGTCTCAAGTGAGAAGATCGAACACACGCCCCCATGTGGAGCCAAACGTTGACCGCCTCTCCAACATAGGTGGTCAACTCATGTGCCATGAAGAGATGCATCATCAGATGCCATGTTGTCGAGGACTTTTGGTCCTACAGGGCAGTGTTTGGCCCCAGCACTTTATTTTGTAATTGGAATTTCCGCACCCCTGCGTGGGTTAATAATGTAATAGGTCTACATGAGTCATGTCTAGGTCAGTTACCTTGGGATCAGTTCACTGGGAGAGTTCCTTTCACCGAGGGTTTTTTATCCTTAGGTTATCAGTTGGGCTTTTCAGCCTTATTGATTTCCCTTGAGTTTTTCCCTCACACTTGCAATAATTCCTCCAAAGTGGTGAACGGCATTCTCGTGGGCTTATGTTTTGGTAACTATTATAGGGAATCATTGTAAATGACCATGCAAGACATCTTAGAAAGTTTCACGGAATTCCGTCGAGTCTAAGTTAATTTTTTTTAATTAATTATTTTTTAATTAAATTTCCCTAAGTTTGGAGGTTTAATTATTTAATTAATTGATTATTTTTTAGCAATAATTGTAAAAACTAGGTCTTTTGATAGGGGTATTTGTGCTCAAAAGAAATGGAATAGCACACCCAACATCCATGGACCAAGTTTCAGCTCAATCGGACAGCTTTAGCCATGGGTTAGTCCACCTAGAGTGTCAGTCAGTCTAAAACAACAATTTTAATTGCTAAAGTCCAAACATGGAAAAATGTAAAAGTTGTAATAATGAGTTAGAGGATGTGAAAAGTTGAAATGATGGTTAGAGAGAGACCCCCTAAGCATAACATTACCCTCCTAACATTTTCCAACCTATTCTAACCCCTTTCCCACCTACACTCAAAAATCATGCCCCCCTAGGGGGATTGACGTTTTTTCCTTTAAATTGATCTTGTGACTTGAGTGTGGCCCCCTCTCTTGAGATTTCACTTTCTTTAGCCTCCACATCACCCCTAGAGGTGACCCCACTCACTCCACTTCACTCTTTCCTTCTTTTTTCTTGATTTTCACCCTTGTGGAGCGACCTCCAAGGAGAGTTACGCCCCCCTTTGTGTCTCTCCAATGAAAAGTCGTTTTTTCATTTGTTGGAGGGTTTTCTGTTGCCCTAGCACGGATCCCACAACCTCTCCCTTGACTTTGTGTGATCCCAACCTCACGTCACTCATCTATCACCCTTCCTTTCCTTCACCTCATCCCAAGAGGTGCGCCCTCCAAGAGAAGTGTGCCTTCCCTCTTCTTGGAACTCAACCAAATAATTTTTAAAAAATTATTTGTGACTCTTCACTTGCTTTGGCACGGATCCCATGCCTCCCACACACCTTTTGCTTCATCCCAACTAATTTTCCTTTTTTCTACACCCTAGATCTATTGTGCAAACCCTAGATGGTGTGCCCTAGCCTTGAGATCTACTCATTTGCTTGGTGGTGGACACTTGGCTTAGATCCAAGAGAGGTAGGTTTGCCTCTCCAAGTATAAATAGATCTCATTTCTCCTATCCAACTCACCATATCTTGAGCTATTGTTATGCTACTTGATTTTACACTCTCTCTCTTTCTTCCCATTATTGCATTCATTTCCATTCTATGCTCTAGGGTTTTGGAGTATTTTCTCTCCAAGCCTTATTTTTCTTGAGTAATAATAATAAAGGAGAAACTTTGGAGGATAACTAGAGGAGCAATGCATATGCTTGGTTTTCTTATGCTTATGAGGTAATATTGTATCAAATATCTTTGGGTGATTGCAACTTTTGATCTTAGGTAAAGTGTTATCTAAGTAGATCTATTAATGTGTATGCTTATGGGTTTATCTATCTTGATGTATTAGATAGGATTGAAGTGTCGTTTTATTTACATACAACAACATATTATCTATTGTATGCATATCACTTAAGGAGGTTTTGCAGGTTTATACTTCAAGGGTTTCATTGGGAACTCCTTCAAGGAGAAGGGTCTCTTGAAGCACTCACACACTCCATCTCTCTAACCCTTTACTCTTCATCTATATTGTTGTTCATACACATTCATTTTCAGCTAGCATAACATGTTTAGATAGGTCATTTATAGACATTATACTCTTTTGTTCTTGTGAAAAGTTCTTGCCCTAAAAGGCAAGGGTTTTCCTTAATTTTTCTTGGTTGTGTGTAGCTCTTCTAGCAAGCATAGCTTGTTGGTTTTGCAGGTTTCAGATCTGATTGAGGTGAGTATTGGCTGCCCAAAGGACATCCACACAACACTAGAAGGCCCTTCAACGGGTTTGGTAGCTATCTCTCAACCCTACCTTGCAATTTTCTTCATTTTGGTACGTTTTTCCCTCCTTTTTGCTTGTTAGTGGCTCACACCTATAGAGGAAGAAGTGGTACGGCCTTCCCCTTTGTGTGAGCTTGTTGGGTAGTGTAGATCTAGCTTAGGGTTTTCATTTTTAGCATTTCTTTGCTTTTCCTTTAGCCTAGGACGTGAGGTTTAGAAGGTGAGGGGCACCTTCTCAACCTAGGACGTGGGGTAGATTTGTCTCTTGATTGCTTGCTTGATAGTCTTCTTCTTTAGTTTCTCTCTATTTTTTTTACTTGTTTGCCCTAATCACTAAATCTCAAAAGAAATTAACCTAACTAAGCAAACCTAATTAATTACCTACCTAGTTGGAAGAGGAATACCCCAATAGGTAAAGGTTAAGTGGTAGATGATTTGATGTAATTAATGATCTATGGTTTAGTGTCATAATTGTTTATGTTTTAGATCAACATCATAATCTTAAGCCTATTGGGCAACACTTAAATAATCTAACTAGATCTTCACTTGCTTAGTTAATTTCAAATCTATTTTCTTTCTCTCTCATGCACATGGTTTAGATCTTAAATGCTTAACATCTAAGTACTTGACAAGTAATTGGTTTATTCTGTTCTTGCTTATATCTATTGGAAGCCACTTGCTTAGGCTTGAATGTTGTTACATGGTTAATAAGGCAAACACACACTAAATTTTTTTTCAATCTCTTGAAAGCAAGTTGTTCTTGCCCTAGTGCTTTTCTTTCATAGCAAGCTCTTTAAGTGCATGTGATATTCTTAAATCTTCTTCAGCCATCTTTTTTGCTTTACATGTGTTGATATACTTGAATTGCATAAGCTTGAAGCAACACACTTAAAAAGCTAATAACAGTTTCGGCCATATCACTAAATTGCAATTTTAAAGTGTCTTAAAATCTTCTAAACACTCTAAAAGTCACCTAAAAGTCTACCTAATCTATATATATACTTAATAGACTATTTAGGGTACCTTAGACCACCATCTTCACCATCTAAAACGGGGCTTGAGGAAAACAACGAAGGGTAGTGGCGTGGCGCACCAGGTGTGTGTCCTCTCCAGGAAGTACTCTTGTTTTGGGTTGACCTGTGAAGCTAGGGTGGCAACACTTATTGAGAATCCAACAGTTATTTGGCAATAGGAGGAGGAGGCTTTGGTGAAAGCTTCAATAAAATTTGATAAATCTTAAGAAAGCCTAATAATTAAACCCTGGACCAAACCTAATAAACTACTTGTGGGTTTAACAACTAAGAGTGTGGATCATCTTCAATAATCTTGATAATACTTGTGCTTAAATCTTTTGAATGTGTTGATGATATAATGTGTTGATGATGATCTCATAAATATGGTAATGTGATGTGATGCTTTAGTCTTTGATATCCTGCACACATATAAGTAAAACATGGTTAGCTTGCTTGTTGTATCTTAGATATTCTTTATTTGTAAATCTTCCATCAAGTACTTTGTGGATATCTCATTTGTGAATAGATATTTTATAATTCTTTTGTAAGTACTTGTATCTAATATTCAATTTATTCTTTTGTAATCTTGTAAGTAACTTGTAATCTACTTGTAACGAAACACCCCTTAACATAGTTGACCCCTTGCCCAATCTTTAGGCACTAGTCTTAGTTGACCTAGGGAAAAGGCTTGCTTTACATGCTAACCCTTGCATCTTGCATTGTTGTCTTAGCATCTTAGGAATAGATCCCCTCTTACCTTAAAAAATAAAAATTAACTCCTAGAACTCAACCTAAACACATCTAGTAACTAAGGTCTACCCCCTTTGGCTTCCCTAGGAGTGAGCCTAGATGAAAGAGATTTCGATCAAAGTGACAGCGTGGACTGTGAACCTAGGCATTGTGCCTCCAAGGACACACGAAGTGAGCCAGACTTATCTCACGTTTGCAAGTGTGTATAAGGACGGCAACATGCCCCTCCTTGAGATGCTCAATCACTCTTAGCAAATGACACTTGGAGAACATCCAAGAGGGGTCTCTCTTGGCTCCCAAGTATAAAACAAAGCCTCCCCTCCTTCATTTTACACATTTATTCTCAGTATATTTTTACTGTACCCAAATCTCTCCCACTCCTCTCTCTCTCTCTTCTTGTTCTCATTCTTTCTTCTCAAGCTTGTGCAAGTATTTGCTCAAGCTTGCTTCTATTGGAATAAAGAAAAGCTTTGGAGGGAATTTCATGGTGCATTGGGAGTCTTCTTGATGCTGCTTATGATTTTGGTTTGAGGTGATATTGCTGCCATACTTTTCTTGTGGGTTTTCTTGCTTTGAAATTTAATTTAGGGAGATCCCAAGCAAAGCATTTTGCTTGGTTAAGTTTAAGGTAGTATTGTTGTAGACTTAGTGAGCTACTTGTGCGGTATTGGAAAGTATTTTGCAATTTCCATTTCATGTGCTCACCTCCTTATTGTTTTGTAGGAGGATGTCACTTATTTGCAGGTCACTGAGGATTTGGAGAAGCAATTTTTAGATTTGGGAAGTTGTTTGTTCAACCAAGGGATTCCTCCATTTATTTTCTGTTCTAACTTCTATCATTCCTTGATGATTTGTGGTGGTTTTTCCGTTCTGAAATAGGCCTTAAATCATATCACATGTTCAGATTTTTATGGTAAAAAATTATGTTTTTACTAACTTAAATTTTTGTGAGTTGTTTTGTACATTTTCAGCGTTTCCAGCAAGCTTTGGCTTGTTGAGTTTTGCAGATTCTCGCCCGGACAAGGGGAGGTGCTGCCCATTTTGGGCCACAAAACACTCAATAAGAGCCTCCAACTTGGAGTAACAAAACCCCTTACTTGTCTCTTCTCTTTCCTTGATTATAAGCAGCCCAAGAGAGTCTCTAGGGCTTGCATTCTTCACTAAATTCTAATTTTCTGTTTTGTAAAAGTTGTATATAATTTGTGCCTACACCTAGCAAAGAGGCTTGGCTTTGCCACCCATGCTAAATCATAAAGCTAGGATTTAGAAGTATTTTTCTGTTTTAAGCTTTTATTTTATTGCCCCACTTGTCCTTAAGACAAGGTTGTGTGGCTAGGTTTACTTGCTTTCATTTCAAGTCAAGTTATTTTATTTGTTTATTTCTTTTGCCTACACCCTGCAAAGAGGATTGGCCTAGCCACCTATGCAGTATCGTAAGGCTAGTTTCACATGCTAGATGGTTAATGGTTATGGTTTATGCTTCTAGTTTCATTTATTTTCCTTTCTAGTTCATTGTGTATATCTCAATAGTTAGAAGCTTTTCATTTTATTTCATTCTTGTATAAGCTCTTGGAAGCATTTTCATTTCTTGTACATTTTCTTTAAAGCTGGATCTACAAGCACTTGTTATTTTATCTATTTTTAAGCTCTATCTCCTTAAGCTTTCAACACAAGTAATCTTAATTGTTAAATCAATCTACTTGTAGCTATAGGAGGATCAATTAATCTAGTAATTAGAGCACCCATTACTAATACAACTTTCGCCACCAAAAAGGGGGCTTGTGGAGGCTACTTGGGGTGCTAGATTAGGGATGATCCACGGCACTAGGTGTCCCCCTTGTTGAGCGCCCGAGTTTTCCCGGTTGAACTGTGGAGCTAGGGTAAGGCCTTGTTTTCCTTGCTTATTGAGCACCCAGCAATCATTTTGGCCAAAGCGGTAGGAGTATTGAGGAAGACACCTAGTCTAGGCTTGTAGCTTCACCTTGTTTAATTCAACCTTAAAATTTACTCACACAACCTAAGTTTTAATTTCATAACCTATTCTAAGTTGTGCTTTACTTTCCTGCAAGTTCACTTTCAAGCATTATCTTTGTTGCAGTTTACATTTCAATTAAGTATTTTTATGGTTGAATGGTGCATCCTTGAAGTTGCGCACTAGTGCCCATTGGTGGTTTTCTTTCATGTTTTGGTTCCTTTAGAGTTGTGCACTAGTGCTTAAGTTGCCATCCTTGAAGTTGTGCACCTCTCCTTTGGGGCCTTCAAGCTTGGGCTGTGAGTTGTTCCTTTGTGGTAAATGCATCTTTGATCTACCTTCCTTTACATCAGCAAAATCAATTAAGTGTTAGTTCAATTATTGTTTCACAAGTATAATAGATCTAACAAGTGCATCTTTCCTTTCTTTTGTACATCTGTAGTAATTGTATCTTTGTATATTGTTGAATCATCTAGCTATTCTTTATTGTTGTAATTGTGTCTCATTTAATTTGTAAAGTTATTCTTTCACTTTTATTTAGATCTTTTGTTGTAACTTGATTGACCCCATTGCCCAACCTTAGGCACTAGTCATAGTTGACTTAGGGAAAGGGTTGCTTTTCATTAAAGATTTGCATTGCATTGTTGCCTCTCATATAGGCTAGCTTCCCCCTACCTTTAACAAACTAAAATTAACTCCTCTAATTCATTTAATAATTCACATAGTAATTAGGCTCTACCCCCCTTGGCTTCCCTAGGAGTGAGCCTAGACGGAAGAAATTCAAATCGAGGTGACAGTGGGTTTGGATTTAGGCATTGTGCCTCCAAGAACACACTAAATGGATTGAGACTTTTCCACGTTTGCAAGTGTGTATAAGGACGGCAACAGGGTCAAAGATTGGTTTGTGTCGCAAGAGTTGAATGATCTACTCTGCACAGGTTTGGGGCTAGGGATGGGCTCATTGACAAAACCACAATAAAAGTGCTTTCATTTACTTATTTCATTCAATAGGACCCAATAACCATTCACTTCTCCGAGATCAATAACAAGAAGAATCATAAGAAATCTATATTTCTCTTCACACCCCAGATAGAGAAAGACATTGGAAAGGAGTCTATATGTGAATCCATAAATAGGAAGAGCATGCTACAAAAGTTGAATAAGAGGGGTTCTTTCTGGAGCACAAAAATAAGTACCTCGAAACACCCCTCATCATGGTGAATATCTCCTTGTGATTGGGATGAGGTAGATGCCATCCGACGGATCAAATCAGAGTTTCCTTACGTAGCCACCGACCTACAGTTATCCCTAAACTCCTTCGATGGGACCGAACAAAGGTATGCTTGCTATCCTGTTCTCTATCGTGGACCGGGATTTCCCGCCAGCTAGGTCAGATCAAAGCAACATGATATTGTATGGGAACATATTAACCATATTCTTATTATTGGGGACAAGGGACGAAACGACCTCTCGATCTACTCACTGCATCCCAAGATGCCGTCTACGCATTATCGTATTATTGTTTTGATTTACCCATGCCTAGGACATTATCTGGGCCAAGATCCATAGTTATTTGTTATTTCTGTTTCCATAGGTTATAGGTTCCAGTTGGTTTTGATATCAGAAAGACCCAGCTAGATGATATATCGTTTGTCGGTTGGTAGTGAGAGGATTCTTAGTACCCGCCCAGAAGGAGATCCGCGAGGGGTAGTGGGTGCTGGTTCGAACAAACAATCATTTATTTTGTTCCTTGCTCTCTCTCAGCGGCGGGAAATGAGTCTATCTATCTGCCTAGCTCTGGCAAATCTTACCCAATGTAATCCACAAACTAGAATCCTATCCTATCCTTGGTGGGTAAGTCCGACGACTCAGTAGCAGTGCGGAATGTAGTTTCTCATCCGGTGGATCTTCGGATCCTTCCGAGGAAATGGCACCTTCTATACCAAAAGGTTCGAAGAAGGAAAACATTGTCTCTCACCAACCATTATGTATCATCAAATATGTTTATGATGTGAGTACCTCCCCCTATTCATTATATCAATCATCCTATGGAGTGAGCCCTTTCTCGAAGTACCATGGGTGTGAAAGTCTCTTTCTAGGGTTGTTCCACTTGTGAGTTGTATTGTGTTATGCAAGAAGTTCTCTCCCCTTCCCTTCGCAAGCTGAGGAAAGGCAGTGACCTGTGTATGCATGTTCAAAGTGGATGGATGGCACGACGGAGCGAGTGACGAGGAACAAAGTCGAGGTACAGACGAGAGTGTAGTGAACGAACAGTACGAGTAGCAACTTCACATTACTTCTAACACCTATTCTTTTGATTTCGAATAGACTAGTATTTTCGAATGGAAAGCAATTGATTCATATTCTTATAAAGACTCGTATCTGGTAATCGAGATTCGATGGAATTTAATTGGATGAATTGGCGGCAGTCAAAGTTTTTCTTCGCTTACGACATTATGAAAGTCAAGGCTCACATAACATAATTTGATCAATCTGAGGTATGCCATGCCGCCCGGGGCGGGGAGATGGTAATTTTGATTCATCTCGAACTCATATCCCTCCCTTATTATCTTCTCATCGCTAACTCACACGCAATAAGACTCCTACATCGCCATCATCGGTTCGTTCTCCTTCTCATTGTACATATGCTTGGGACAAGGTCCTAAGCTTCCAGTCCCCATATTTGAAGCATTGCTCTTATTAAATAGAAGGCTTTTCTTGAGATTATATACTTAAGTAAATACTATGGGAAAATGATATTTTTGGCAAGCCCAGGTGATAAGGAACAGAACGACCAAAATAGAATCATTTAGAGTTGTTACACTCTCACTTCTTATCCACTAGCTCATTCAAGTGCCTCCATTAAGGATCCGATAAGACTACTTTATAGAAATAGAATAGGGCACGAATAGAAACCTTTTCCACAGTAGAGAATGGCATGCGATGATGAAACTTGGTCCTAGCGCATCAACATCTATTGACTTAGCCACAACTTTTTTTACTTCTTATTCAGGTGGGGGGGTCCTACCTCACTTACCTAAACTACGTGAAGGTAAGGAAAGGTCCTTACTTTCCTCAGAGATGGACTTGGCATGATTTTATCCCTCCCACCCGCCTCCATGAGTTAGATTCTGACCTTTCCGATGATATGATATACATTGTAACTCATGACATTTTTGTGCTTGACTTATCACTGTTCTGGTTTATGATGAAGCACAAAGGCAGGTATCAAGGAACGTTACTAGATTGGCTTCATTGGTTGTTTGACTATACCAACATGCAGCCAGCAGGTAAGTACAGGTAAGAGTTTCATTTTCTATCTGCATTTATGATTACCATATGTCTACATATATTATATTTTGCGGGGTGGCAATACCACCCCACCTTTTGTCGCTGATGCTTTCTTGTCAAGTGTGAGCAGGTCTACAGGTTTATGCCAGAGATGCTGAGGTTCTCATGCGCTCTACGGTGAGCACATGTCCCCAAGTTGGAGCCAGATGTTATCCCCGATATCTAGAGATAACTAGGAGATCATGTCTCGAGGCCCATAGGTCCTAGACATGAAGTACCGAGAGCAGGATTGACCTGAGCATGGCCCTGGAGGGCCCATTCTTCTTCTTCTTCGCCAGACGTGTCCTGTCAGCAGCAGCAGCTTCCATCACCATCGGCTTGGACTTGCATCAGAGAGGACTCTTGCTCCATGAGGTAATTGGTCCAAGGTATCATGGTATGCGTCATGTTTGATCATTATAACCTTCTTATATATGCATTAGGTTCCTTTCATTTCTGATGACTGCTTGGATCTTACACTAATCCACTTGACCATTGTTGGGGTGATTAATGGGGTGACTTAGCAAGCTTGTATTCATGGGTTTTGGTTAGCCACCAAAGGGGATTTACAGAGCCATCGTCTGCTCCCACCATTATATCATTTTACATCTTATCTCCCATTCATCCATCCCATTCCCCTAGTCCGGCCATTAGGATGACCTTTTAGGGTTACACTTTGTCTTGTGGGAAGAAGGGGCTAAAGGCCCAGGGGGTAAAAGCAGCTGGTAAAAGATAAAAGCCATAGGAAATGAAACCTAGAGATGCTTCGCCCAGGGATCCCCGAGAAGGCAATAAGGCCTCTCGATAAGAAACAAAAGGGACCCTAAGAAAAAATAATAAAACAAGACCTAACCAAGAGGATGGGAGGTCTCATCACGAACCGGCCCATTATGTTCATAGGTATCTAGCAGTATGACATTGCCATCATCTGGTCACCACGCCAGGG
>JASDQU010372496.1:116184-138494 GCA_032191745.1 Picea mariana
CCTGGGGCCTAGGGCACGCTTCCAACAATCAGGCCGAATTCCTCGCCCTCTGGCAAGGGCTCAATCAAGCTCTTAAACTCGGAATCAACAAGATCAATATTGCAGGAGATTCCAAACAGGTCATAGACGCCATCAACCTGAACAAAACCCCTAAGGACATGTGCTTGGCTCAAATCCACAAGAAGATCCGACTTCTCTTAGATAATTTTCAGGTTTATAAGGTCTATCACGTGCTAAGAGAACTGAACAGGGATGCAGACAAAGAAGCCAACATAGGCTCCACGCAGGTCAAAGGACAAATTCAAATAAATGAAGAAATATCATATTATCCGATTCCCTAGGATGAAGCGGACGTATGGTCAGTCTTCCTCCCATCAAATTGGTTTTATTTGGAAGGTACAGCAGAGCCCTATCCCGGCCGGACGGACAAGAATCCATCAGCGTGATCCGAACACATGCCGCCCCTGCAAATCTCATGATCAGGGCAAGACACGCCTGTGGTTAAAACGGCATCCGACCCCCCTCTTCTCAAACAACAAGTCAAGTTCGCTGGTAATAGGAAGCAAAGGCATTTTAGTTCAGCGTGTTCCAGACATGGATCCGAAAGGCCAAACCCCCCTCACGGCTAAGGAGCGATTAGAATGGGTCAGGGGCGAGCTGGAGAGCCTTCGGGCCTACACCAACCAGATGAAGTGGGACAATTTGAAGATGGAAATGGAGGACCTCAAAGACGAGCTCACGGATGAGCTGCACGCCGGTTTGAAGGATTCCGCTAACCTCATGGGCAATCTAGGGCAACGTCTCAGCGATTTGGAGCAGAAGGTGGAGGCTCTCACCAATGCATTCAGCAAGATAGTTGAAGCCTCGACTGAAGCTACCTCGAGCACCGGAAAAAGAGGAAAGCGCTAAGCATGCGGCTCCATTCTCAGTTAGCTAAAACCAGACCAGAATTTTGAATGTTTGTCTCCTCTAGTTTTAATAGTTTGTATGTAGCACAGTTATCTGGCTGGCGAATGAACTACAGAGCGGTAGCTCTGATCGAATATGTACGGGTTTGGCAGCCCTCTCTGCCCTAATTTAAATAAAATCCCATACTCGTTTCCGTTAAAAAAAAAAAATAAAGGGGGTGGCCCCATTATTAAAATGATGTGTTTTTTAACTTTAACATATATGCCCCATTGTGAAAAAGGGGGTGGCCCCTTTAAAACAAACTTGTTCACTCATCTATGTAAAGGTTTTGCACCATGATCTTCTAGTAGATCCCACCATAAGCCAAAGTCATAATAAAACAGAGCCAAGTAATAAACTTTCCATCATGAACTAAGATCACAACATGCTACCTTTTTCATCCTTAGTTCCATAAGTGAGACACATAAGTGTTTAGCCTAAGCTAACCATATACACATGATCATGATCCCTCCATCAATAACATATCATAGCATCAAAGAGCACATCACAACTGTCCATATAAGCACCAAGTGCAACCACAAAGAGAGAACTGGATACCAAGAGAATCACCACATAATCCACCTCACATCCTATA
This sequence comes from Picea mariana, assembly GCA_032191745.1. NCBI lineage: Eukaryota > Viridiplantae > Streptophyta > Pinopsida > Pinales > Pinaceae > Picea > Picea mariana. The sequence continues at coordinate 117,728 of JASDQU010372496.1, forward strand.
CTACTAGTATACAACCCTTGGGGGCTAGAACCATCATCATAAATGAACCAATGTGTAACATCCATACAATACCATGATGACGTAAGAGGATCCATAATCATCATACACCATCTGCAAGCAAAGTAAAGATGTATATCTCCAGCCCATCAGCATCCCAATATGTCACCCATGAAAGTCATCCATATGTGTGATAAAGATCACACGTGTTAACCCTTATGTGCAATATGAGGGGCAACACCACACATATTAGAAATTTTTTCTAACCAAAAAAAAAGATGAACTTGCTAGCACAAGGAACATCAAACAAAATGCAATTGGAAATAAGTATAACCTAGAAGTGTTCCCCCCGTGTTCCCTAATCCAAGTTTCCATCAGAAAACATTTCCCGTGTAGGAAATTGATGGAATTGGTGTTTCCAATTGACTAGTTCAAATTAGAAAAACTCTCCCACTTAATAAATAATGAAACCTTTGCATGTTATGGGCCATAGTAATTTTTCATTTCAGATGGAGATTACATTCGGAGAGATGGTTGAGATCCACTGCAAAGAGCACACACACAATTGTTGACATGCTGAAGCATACTGGTTAGTTTGTGTACTTAATAGAGTCCACAAAACTCTCGTAAATTTGCAGACACATCAAAATTACTCAACCAAATACATAGTTTTACATGGTACAACTTCCTCAAGGCTGGCAATGTTGTATTTTAATTTTTAACAGATTTTGTATAAACCGGAATGAGGGTATACACTAGTGGCCTCGGTGATAAAAACTAAGCTAGTTTCTGGCCTATGTTTCAAATCGTATGGCATGTGGTTGTACAATCTGGAGTATTTTCCTTCAAAGCAATGCACAGTACATGCAACTACATAAAAGTGGACAGAAACTGACATATAGTTGTATGAAAGCTTTTGAACTCTATTATCTTTGGGAATGAAAATATCTTTTTCAGGTTTGCTTGAGGTGAGGCAGACCAAGGATGGTGGCAAACTCTAGATGCGTGAAAAGAATACAAATCCATATCTCTTGCTGCTATCACAAGCAGTTTTTAAACATGTCATAACAAAGGCTGGAGAAAGAAAAATGTCACAGTACAATACAAAAGATGTAACAAGACCTGAGAATAAGATTCAGCAGATTGTTGACCTAAATGACCTTGGGTTTCAGCTTCCTCTTCGACAATGTGCTTTGCCAATGCCTCCAAAGGCACATCCAGCCATATGGTAATTCCATGTCTCATATAGCCCCTTGTAAATTTGCAATACATAATCAAGGCTTCATATGAAAATTGATCTAGATTAAAAAATGCTTATTAGAAGATAGAGCAATCGAACATGCATCAGCTGTGTATTCTTGTCAACAAATCAAATAGATGTACTCACAGATTGGCAGGTCGTACTACAGCACCATCTCCAGTCGAAACCACTAGACGACCCATAGAAGATAATTGCCGTAATACCTCACTCTGCCAAGAAGTTGTTTTATCATTGGCATTCATAAAAATGATTACCAATTATATCATTCTGTTATATAATTGTCTTCACTAGTTATTGTTTAACTACCTGAAACAAGTAACTTTATCTTTTATTCATTGATAAAAAACTAAGGATCTTCCCTACCATAAGACTAAATGAACAGAACAATGGGCTTTTTTGCATTCAAGAATCGAGACAGCTTTCATTCATTCTTAAGTAGGTAATCTCAAAACTTGAAAGCAAGGAAGCGTGGTTAAATTCCATTCACCTCTGAATCTCTAAACCCCTCCTCATCTTCCTGTCTAAACTTATGAGCAGCAGATGTCCCTCCAGCTGCCTGCTCTAACAGCTCCTCACTGCTTACAAAAAGGGGAGGAACACAAGCTATGAAATTATTGGAGGGTGGCATGATAAATACTACCTCGTTTTTAAAAACATACCTGTCAAAAAAGTAATACCCTAGGACTTCTGATAAAGTCCTTCCAACAGTAGCTTTTACACTACCTGCCACTCCTGAAAGAAATATAATTGTCAGTCCCAGAGTTGAAACAGTATCACAGTTACATTATCTGCTTAGATACTCTAATGTCAACTCACTCCTGATCTCATGCATATATTTATCACATGTCTGCTGCCTAAATCAGGAGAATCAATATGCAGTCCAAACACTCACCAACAAAAAATAAGCATGTTCCTTTCAAGTCAGAAGTAATTTCTTCTGCTTTCTTCTGCATTAAAGAACTCTCATTAGAACTTATGGATGCAAAAAAAATTATTTCTTGGCAAACTCATGAGTGACTAAGCAATGACAGCAGAGCAAAAGATGCGTTTTGTAACTTAAAAAGTCTTTCACACTTCTTCCCTGGCATCTAAATAAAGAAGACGAACAAGATGAAAGTTGAAATCTTGCCTTCAGAAGTGATGCCTCCTCATCCAAAATTGCAGACTTGCTTGTGTCTGTTTCAGAAACTATTTGGCAAATATAGCAAAGGAAAACTATTATAAGAAAATAAATGGCACTATCAAACATTATAAGGTCAGATGCACAACTGCAACAGTTATATCAAAAATATGCTGCTTAATCAAGATTCAAACATTGAATGCCATACATAAAAATTTATGGAGAGGTTATGGAGCAATTATGCTGTTGATCATTTCCAAGAAAGCTGACCAACTACAAGGCAAACCATACGACATGCAGAAGACATGTCAACGCAGAAGAGTCATAAGATACTCTGATATTAATTCAATCGATACTTTTTCTGTATTTTTAAAAGCCCTTAGTAGATTTAAGGCATTAACTACCAAGGGTAGGAACCATTTCATCGTCCCTATTAACACTACTTCAAAGTTCATCTTGATCGTTTCGGCATTGATGGTTCGTGGATACATTGTGGGCTGAACTTATCATCAAAAGTACATCATTCACCATTGACGGTCCATGAGTGCCTTTATCAGAGTTAGCACAATTTTGCGGGTTTTCATTGCTCAGAGTTAAAGATTGGACAAGTTTCTTGCAAATGATCTTTAGAGCAACTATCCTCAAAGTTCAGAGAGCAGGGTACACTCATACCAGTACATAGACTTGACAGGGTTTTCAGTTCAGCAGGTTTCCCCATACTCCCAATTCAGATGCAGTACTTGGTGCAGGTATGCACAGGGGAAGACTCTAAAAAGGTAAAATCAGATTTTCAATATTTGTTAGTTTGGAATTTTTGATTTTTTTTAATTCAACTTTCTGGAAATCTGATCATATATTTGGATAACCTTTTATGCAGATGTGCATAGAATTCAGTTGTGGTGGCAATCAGAGCGTTACCTCTCATATTGTATGAGGAGATTGTGATCATATTTCCAAGCTTCTAATATGAGCACCAGTGTTCCAGTGGCATGATGTCACTGTTGATTAAGTCGGCATCGGCAAAAAGTCGGCGAGGGTCCGGAAAAAATCGTTTCGACAAAAGTCGGCAAAAACTTGGAAAACCACGACAAACATTAAAAAATACAAAATATATTCATTTTTTTCAAAATTTTAAACATATAAAGCAACAACAACATCAGATAAACACATTGGCACATAAATATGGAGAAATCACTGATATATATGTAGTCACTAGTGGATGCCAAATAAAAAATTATACATCAAAGTCGATATTGAATGTTGAAGGGCCTCTCCAATACAAAACGACATCACTTATATAATTATAAAATGTATCTCATGATTCATCATCATGATGGAGTGTGTAGATGTCTGATATACAATGAAAAATGAAACAAAACTATCAGCTAGCTATCTAATATCAATGTCGGCCTCTGCCTCTCCCCCTTTTACAAGAAAAGATAAGGGGTTGCTTGTCAGGCCTGCCCCTGACAGTAGAAGGCCCTGTATCTGATAGTGGATGACCACCGGTGTGTGCAGGAGTAGGTGTATCAATAAGTGTAGAAGGTTGTGCTGATGTTTGCACATCACCCTCCATGATGTCTTCAGGCCACTCCTCCTATGAATGGAGGGATTTAGATACATACCTATGAATGGAAGGGATTTAGATACATACCTATGAATGGAAGATTCAACACCGGTTGGCAAATGAAATTGAACCCTTGCTCCACTTAGAAATCCTTGATGGTGATGATGATGGTTGTTAAGTTGCCTCCACAGTGATTGAGGAAGACCACAAACCCTTCTCCTTCCTTCTCCACAAGCAAAAAAACACAAATGACCAAAAAAAAGCCCTTATGCCCGTGGGTTCGCTGCATCCGGAGACTTTTTGGTAAAAGTCAAGACTTTTTGGGTAAAAGTCGGCGATTTTTAGTAAAAGTCAGGACTTTTTGAAAATACAAAAAGTCGCGATTTTTTCAAGAGTAAAAGTCGGCTCAGGGTAAAAGTCGCGACTTTCACAAAAAGTCGCGAAAAATCGGCGATTTTTTCAACACTGCATGATGTTCCAGTTGGTACTTTATATGAGCACTTCAAATTTATCATTCAGAGACATGGTAGAGGAGATTTGTCACAGGTTTTGTTGCATGATGGTCTCTCTTTACACAGTGGATATGCCCCAGTTTTGATGATTTGATGGATGTTAGCATGTCAGTGGATGTTTTGCTCATGGTTCAGGTGCTTTTGGCCTATGGATGATGGATGATGATATTGTACCTCATGGTGAGAGCACCCTAGTACTTGAGGTGTCTATCATGATCCTATGGTGATGTTTGATGCACAAAACATTGTTATACCTTATCCTCTTGTTCACATGTGATGATATTGCTTTTCGAACATGGGTCGTGACCCATGGTGATCATCGGTGTAATATATAATGGCTCATAACACTCTAAATTGTTGTCTCTTACCGGTTTGTACCACGGTGGGTTCATAATTTTCCTCTAGATGTATGTCACCATATGAGTGAAGTTTACCTGGCAACTCCACTGAGGGTAGAATCCCTCACTTAACTTTGATGATCCAAAAGAGATCATTTGGCGACTCCACTGATATATTTCGAGGTGTCATCCTACTCTCAACTTTGTGATATTGTATATTCTCAAGTGATGGAATCATGGCACCCTGATATCAAATGTATCCTTCTATTGATTTTGAAAGTTTTTCAAGATACCCAAATGAGTTTGATATAAGATGGTCAAAGAACTCTCCAAATTCGAAGGCTTGCCCGTTACTCACATTGTAGAGTTCTTGAAGTAGATACACGAGGTGAAAGCAGGAGATGAGAATGTACAAGTAAAATTGTTTAAACTTTCCTTGCCATTTGGAATACAAGACTGGATCAAGAGTTGTTGCAAACCAAAAGGTATATCCTCCCTCATAAATCTCATCAGCAGGTTTCTTGAGTTTTTGAAACCACAATGCCAGACATATGAAGACATTCTTCGAGAGCTCACCGCAGCCCTTAAAAGGAAGGTTTTTTCCCAAATTTTCTTATAGAAGACCTTAGGGAAGCGCACCATGCCCAAGAGGAGGAATCTATTAGAAATGTTCATCCACATGAAGAATTTATTGACAAAGAACCTCCATATCCTGAGCATGCCTTGGATGAGAGCCTCGAGGATCACACAACTCCAGGGCAAGAACCTAAGGAAGAAATTTGTGAGGGAGATCACCAAATACACGAAGTAGAACATGAATCACCTTGTGAACTTGTTGAAGAACACTTTGATAAAGCACACCATGAAGACCCAAACCACAGAGAAGCCACTCATGAAGACAAGACGTCGATATTTGCTCCTCTATCTAATGAAGATGAAGTCATCCAAGCTTCCATTCCTCCTGTACATGAAGAAGAGAACATGGCAAGTGGTACTCCTTTCCAAGTTTTCGATGTTGCTTCATTTCATGATTCGGAAAGTGAAGAGGTTATGGAGGAACCCTTGGATGCATTAGACCCTTCATGCTATAATAAAGGTGATGATGCGATTGAAAATATTGATGATATTATACATGTTGGGAGACGTAAATGGGACATGAATTTTTTTGGTTTTGATGGAGATCCCATTTACGACATTGAAGGTTGTTTTCAAATAAAGAATATAGAATTGTTGCCTTTAGAACAACCACATGTGATTGTTGATGATTCAGATGTGTAGCAACATGCAGACGATATGATCACAAATTTGTTCCAACCACCCAGGGATGACTTATTGTAGTACTCATGATGGTTTCCAGTCATACCCTAGAAGTGGTGATATATACCCTTTCGAGCACTTGGAGCTATCCTACGAAAAAGACTTACAACCACCTTTATGCTCTAACTTTGATGAAGATAAGGCCATGATTTGCTCGGGACATGAGTTTCATGACGAGAGTTTCCAGCCTTCTTCTTTTCCTTAATCTTGCTATACCACTAAGGATACAACTAGGAAACATGTTCCTTGTCCCAAGTAGTCTCCAGGGCAAATTTTTTCCTTGGAATTTAAAGGAAGGGTGGAAGCTTTAAGAAGAAAATTTGACATCCCATTTTCTCAGCCTCCCCTTGAGTAATTATCAGTCTTCCTCCATATTCATGTTCATCACTTCCCAAGCCTCAAGGAGTGATGAGAGCTAGGATAGTCAACCTTCAAAAACTTTGGGTCAGCCCTATGAGCCTTTGTCTTATCACAACCCTATTCAGAGATGGATGGAGCAATCCTGTGGGAATGTACTTTGGCATGACTTTGTTCCTCCCTGCCACCCTCTTGAGCTTGATTCTATTTTTTACTCTGTTTTGTTGGCTATCCTGACTCATCATTATTTTGTGCTTGATATACTTTTGTTTTGGTTTATAATTAAGCACAAAGGGAGAATTTTTTGATTGGATGGAACGCTAGGGTGGATTCATTGGATATATAATTATACCTAGCATTTTAGTTGACATGTAGCATTAGGTTAGGTAGGGCATTTGCATTTGTATATATGATTGCATCATGCATCCATGCTAGTATAGCTTTGTATTCTTATTTGGATGTTATGCATCATCATTAGTTTATCATGTATAGTTGTAGTAAGTTTTTTCTTTCCAGCATGATTTTTTATTTACTACAAACCCCGGTGGATCACATCCACCGGCCTATACTTCTAAAGTGTTAGCGTTGTTAGAAATGGGTGCAGGATTGTAGGTCTTGGACGACCAGAGGTGCTAAGATTCTCATGCACTCTACGGTGAGCACATGTCCCCATGTTCGAGTTAGATGTTATGCCCCCCGTGCCTAGGGGTAACTAGAGGAGATCATGTCTCACGGCCCAAAATGGAGACAAAGATCCCAACCTATTAGATTATGTAGCTCAGGCAAGTACTTACACACTAGGGGTGTCTAGTAGTGTGGAAGGGGCCACCTCTATGTCTAGACAACATTATATTGGTGGGGATCACTGAAGTTAACATGAGATTAAGTCACAGCCGTTGGATGTGACTTAAGTTGTCTCAACGCTTGATTAATCCCCACCATCAGATCTAGATCTTGAGATGAAGATCTAAGGGCCATAAATGAATGAGAGAGAGGCTAGGGTTAAAATATACCTAGAGTGCCTCATTTCACATCATCTCAAGAGAGAAGCTAGTCGACAGAGCAAGAGTGGCTCTTCCAAGGAGATCAAGTGACTGGTTAGGGACAACGAGTGAAGAGGGCCAAGTAGGGTCAAGCATAGAGGCTGAGTAAGGGCAATGAGAAGTATAGCTAAGGCAAGCAGGAGGAGATAGGAGCTAAGAAAGAGCTCAAGAAGTCTTCCAGTAACCCATAGCAAGTTGAATAGAGACCGTACAAATTGTACGGATTAGAGCCAAGTGAGGGTCGTACGAGCAGAAAAACAAAGAAAGAAGGCCATACTTGTATGTCTGAGAGCAGAAAAGTGAAGATATACTGGTACAAAGATCAGTGAGACCACCCGCACCAGAGAGAAGAGGAACCCAAGCCGTACCACGAGTTTCGTACAGTCGTATGATCACTCAGCAAAGAAACTAAGCCATGTACGGAGCCGTACAGTCTGTACAGCTCTCATTTTGTCAGTATAGTTGTTTTTCATACTTGTATTTCAGACTAAAGTATTTGAATAAGGTTTTTCCTAGAGGAGTGGGATTTCCAAATAATTGCTTTGTTAATCTTTTGTGTGGTTGTTCATGTTATTATTCTATAAATGTGTGTTTAGAGTCAAGTTATTTGGATCTGAAATTTATAGTGTCTGCATATAAGTCTATGCTATTTTGTTCAACACGGTATCAGAGTTGAACTTGTAGCAACTCCAAAAGATTTTGTGAAGTGTTGTGCTCCAGGGACAAGGAAGGGAAAGTTGACCCAGTTGCCAAAGAAACCCTAGTAAGCCAAGTTAGGCTTCCCTTATCAGAATTGTCAAGACTCGACCCTGAGAAAGGGTGTTGTAGGGGGTACGACCTCTCCAAGCTGAAGAAAGGGAATTTTTAAGAAGGGTCGATCTGTTCAGTTTAAGAGGGAGCAAGTTGTAGTTGGCCCAAGTTTGCTCAAGAGGTGTTGAGCCGAGAAGGGTCTTTAGAATAGGCTAAAGTTGAGTAGCAAGATGGCTACAAATCTCAGGTATGAGGACAAACTGAATGGTGTTTCCAGCTACATACAGTGGAAGTATCGGATGAAGAATGCTTTTCAAGAAAGCAAGGTATGGGGTATTGTTGAGAAGGCTGCCACAATCCCCTCTGATCATAAAGACAAAGAATTGCATTATGTTCTAGAGATTGAAGCTCAGAGGATTCTCCTAGATGAGATGAAGGATTACCTCATACCCAATATTGGTGAGAAGCAAATAGCCCATGAGATGTGGTCACATCTAAAGGGACTATTTGAGGCTAAGCATGAGAGCAGAATCATGGCTCTCAAGGAGAGACTTCAACATACAAGGATGACAAAAGGGGAAGGTGTTGCAACCTATCTCACCAAAGTGAAACAGTTATTAGATGAGATTCTATCAGTAGGAGTAAAGCTCCCCCCAGCATAGATGGTTAGATCAGCCTTGAGAGGCTTCCCAAAGGAGTGGAACCCCTTTATTACAGGAATAGTGGCCAGAGAAAACCTGCCAGAGTGGGATAGGTTGTGAAATGATTGTTGCGAAGAATAAACCAAAAGAGGCAGGGATGTAGATGAGGATGAAGAGGAGGAGAAACTCGCTCTCACCTCCAAGAGGGGAGCCAGAGGCAAGAGAGGACCAGTTTCTAGAGGAGGAACCACAAATGGTAGGCCGAAGAAGGATCTCTCACACGTTCAATGTTATGTGTGTGGGGAATTCGGGCATTATGTCAGCCAGTGCTCTCAAGCCAAGAAGGGAAAGGGAGCTAAGGGTAGGAAGCAGCAAGTGGTTGCTTCAGCAGAAGAGGAGGTTCAAGTTGAGGAAGAGGAGCATCAGTTGGTTGCTATAGCTCGCCAGTTTTCCAGGATGTTCAAGGATGAGTATACATTCTTCCTTGACTCAGAAGACAGATCTAGAGATGGGTGGTACCTAGACAATGGTTTCACTTGTCACATGACTTGGGAAAGACATGCATTCCAGGAGTTCTTAGCTCAAGATTTGGGTTATGTTAGATGTGGTGTACACTCTAGCATGGTGGCAGTCCGAGGAGAAGGGATGGTGTCACTTCAGATAGAATCAGGCAAGATTCTAAGGGTACCAGAGGTATTTTATGTACCAAGTATGAGAGTTAGTGTACTCTCAATCTCAACCTCGGAGGATCAAGGCTATGGTGTCAGCTTCTTTGGTTGTGTGCATATTCGCTCTATCAGAGGTCAAGCTCCAGGACCACCTATGATGATAGGCATCAATGAGGATCGCATGTACAAGCTGTGGGGGCAACCCATCTAGAAGTTTAGGAGTGGAAGTCGTAGGAAAGTTGGATCGCATTTGAAAGAGAAGGAGGCTCTCCTCAACAGACCCACGTGGTGGTAGTGGTCTCAGTTGGAGGAGTGGGGATACCCAGATGGTCTTAGTACAGGTGGTAGTAGAAGCTATAGAGAAGAGAAGGTTGAGTATCCAAACTTAGAAAGGATGGGTCTCTCAAATTCAGAGGAAGATACTCAGTGATCTGGACCATGGAGGAGGCAGCTCCAGTGGTAGTATTGCCCTCGCTAAGAGGGAGTGATAGATTATGTAGCTCGGGCAGGTACTTCCACACTAGGGGTGTCTAGTAGTGTGGAAGGGGCCCACTCGATGTCTAGACAACATTATATTGGTGGGGATCACTTAAGTGAACATGGTATTAAGTCACAGTCGTTGGACGTGACTTAAGTTGTCTCAATGCTTGATTAAGTCCCCACCATCAGATCTAGATCTTGAGGTGAGGATCTAGGGGCCAAAAATGAATGAGAGAGAGGCTAGGGTTATAATATACCTAGAGTGCCTCATTTCACATCATCTCAAAAGAAAAGCTAGTCCACTGAGCAAGAGTGTCTCTTCCAAGGAGATCGAGTGATTGGTTAGGGAAAACCAGTGAAGAGGGTCGAGTCGGGTCAAGCATAGAGGCCGAGTAAGAGCAATGAGAAGTATAGCTAAGGCAAGCAGGAGGAGATAGGAGCTAAGAAAGAGCTCAAGAGATCATCCAGTAACCCGCAGCAAGTTGAACAGAGATTGTACGAGTCGTACGGATTAGGGCCAAGTGAGGGTCGTACGAGCAGGAAAAGAAAGAAAGAAGGCCATACTTATATGTTTGAGAGAAGAAAAGTGAAGATATATCGGTACAAAGGTCAGTGAGACCACCTGCAGAAGAGAGAAGAGGAACCCGAGCTATACCACAAGTTTCGTACAATCGTACAATCACTCAGCAAAGAAACTAAGACCTGTATGGAGCCGTACAATCTGTCTGGCTCTCATTTTGTCAGTATAGTTGTTTTTCCTACTTGTATTTCAGATTGAAGTATTTGAATAAGGTTTTGCCGAGAGGAGTGGGATTTCCAAATAGTTTCTTTGTTAATCTTTTGTGTGGTTGTTCATGCTCTTATTTTGTCCAATAGGGTCCAATGAAGGCCCTCCCATATTCAAACTTGCCAACCTACATAAAGTCTCGAGTTGGTGTGATATTTGAAAGGGATACTGAAGTGAATTGTTCATGTGGCTTATATCTTAAGTAACAACTTACTTTGCATGATTTAAGGACTAGTATATCTTATGAATATTGGTTTACTTGATTTCATATTTTATTTTGATTTGGATGCCCCTGACATGGTTCTTTGTAGGACGCCCCAAGATTTCACCCAAGACGTTGTGCCTTTATTGCAAGATACGACGTGTGTGACACAGAGCAGTGAGTCACCCAATGACTTGACACATTCAGACCGTGGCTCTCACATCTTCAATACCTTGGACGATAGGTAGATGTGCTTGATTTTGATAGATTTAGTCGTGGTGGCACACAGATGGGCTGAAATCCCACATGTTGGTCAGTGTAGCCCAGCAATTATTGCTCATTGGATTGAGGACATTGCACCAATGGACAAATGGATGCCTTGCAAAAATGAGATACACCCCTCTCCACCTTGGATGTAGTGCCTTATACCCTAGACGTTGGCCCTCCAGTGATGATGACATCACATTTTAGGGTTTGACGATGATGGGGCTTGATCACTGCTTGGGGTAACATTGATGATGTGACATGACCATAGACGAGGAGATGCACCTTCTGACATGGATACACCATGAGATGAAGACACATGGCCTTAGGAGGCTCTCACACACCCTCTTGAAGCATGACATCACCACAGGTGTGACCTAGGAGGGCATTTTTGTAATGTTTTGACATTATTTATCATTTGTAAAGGCAAATCTAAGCGGTTGGCCCCACTTAAGAGACATGACATTTCATTATTCTGACTTTTGGAATGCTAGGGTTGTTAGTTTTTCTTTGTATGAGATATGATCGATATATTATTACAATAATGAGTGTTCCATATATAGGGAACATATGGTGACCATTCATGAAACGATGCGTCCCTTGAATAATCAATAATTATTTATTATTAATTATTATTCTAAGACAATGTCTTCCCAGTGTTGTCCAAACATCAACACTCCCTCTCAACAAGGGAGACATTCTGCAAGTACATAAACTTCACCCTAGACTCATGACACTTGTCTGTCAATCTTGGGAGACATCTCTCTCCCACCTGAACGGAGGAGAAACTCCTTCTGCAACTCTCGCTCTGAGCCAATTTACTCTCTCTAAGATTAGGCTCACTTTGGGTCCGCATGTAATAACATATAGTATCTTGAGTCTTTATCATTCCTTGTCAAATCACCATGGCTAGGACAAAGACCACACCAGGATCTTTCACCACAAGTACACACCTATGAGTGAATGTCGGCATGATGCTAATTGACACGTGGAAAGCACTTCAAGCACCTCGAGTCCATATTATTCCTTGTCATGATCAAGGAAGGACTACATTTGGGCCCATTTACCACAAGTGCACCTTTATGATAAATGTATCCTATCTCCATTGGTCTACAGCGCAATCTAGGAGAACTTATGCCTGATGCTGAAACATCAACACTCCCTCTTAGCTTAGGGAGGTATCTTTCCATAGTAGTACATAACTACTATCGAGTGACACACAGTCTCCGCCAGTGGTACACAACCACCATAGTAGAAAAAGCTTTGTCACACATGGCACTCCCATGTGGACTTCTAGAGGCTACTCCCTCTAGGAACACTTAGGGTCAACTCCCCATAATGTGAATCGTCAAGGCGTAACTCCCTTGACATGTCTTCATGTGCTCTCCACAAGGGACGTGTCCTCATGTGCTCTCCAAAAGGGACGTTGGGTTATAAGCCCAACCGCACTTATCCCTTCTCGGATAAGTGCCCCACTTATCCCTTCTCGAATAAGTGTCCTCACAGATCAACTCAACTCAATTCACAAAGGGGTACGATCTGGAGAAAGTTTGTCACACATGGCACTCCATGTGGACTTCTAGAGGCTACACCCTCTAGAAACACTAGGGTCAACTCCCATAGTGTGTGACGTCAAGGGTCAACTCCCTTGACATATCCTCATGTGCTCTCCACAAGGGATGTTGGGTTATAAGCCCAAGCGCACTTATCCCTTCTCGGATAAGTGCCCTACTTATCCCTTCTTGGATAAGTGTCATCACATATCAACTCAACTCAGTCACAGAGCAGTATGATCTGGAGAATGTCTCAGGAAGCTGCAAACATCAACACTCCCTCTCAGCAAGGGAGGAATTCTCTGCCACGCCAAGTCTGCCATGGAAGTACTTGAACTTCATCCTGGTTTGGTAAGAACATCAACAACCTGCTCATCTGTAGGAAGGTACTGCACCAATACTTCCTTCCTCTGCACCATATCTCGGATGTAATGGTACTTGATCTCAATGTGGTTCGATTTGTCATCAAACACTGGATAATCTGAGACCTTCACACAACTTTGGTTACCATAATGAATAATGGTGGAATCCAGCACATGTTCGAATAAATCTGCAAGGAGCTTGAGAAGCCACACTGCTTCACGGACTGACATACTTAATGCAATGTACTCTGCTTCCATTGTGCTCAAAGCCACATAAGTTTGTTTCCTCCTACACCAGGAAACCATGGAAGCTCCCAAAGTGAAGCAACCCCTGAAGGTGCTCTTTCTGTCCACTGCGCTCCCTGCCCAATCAGAGTCAATATATTCCTGCCATATCATATCAATACTGGAAGTATATCTCAGACCATGTCCAACTGTGCCTCGCAAGTATCTCAACACATGCTTCGCAACAATCTACTATGTCTATCTCAGCTGACTTATAAATTGGCTAAGTTCACTCACTGCATAGCAAATATTTGTTCTGGTGTTAACCAGATACATCAATTATCCAATCGGTTGTCTGTACAGAGTCGGATCAATTTCGTCATAATCGAAAGAAGACACACTTAGTTTTTTCAGATTCGTCATCATTGGTGTAGCCACAGGCTTCAAGTTCAATATCTCAAACTTCTTCAATATCTCAACTGTGTACTTCCCCTGACTCAGGAAGATCTCATCAGTTCTCTGCCACACCTCTAGTCCCAAGAAGTAGTGCATCATACCAAGGTCCTTCATCTCGAACTTAGAGGCCAATGCATACTTGCATTCAACAATAAGGCTCTCTGTATCGGTGAGGAATAAATCATCAACGTAGAGGACCAAAATCAGGAACTTGCCATTGACAACACTTTTGTTGAAGCCCAAAAATCATCAGGTGTCTATCAATCCTTGCATACCAAGCTCAAGGTGGTTACTTGATTCCATACAAGGCCATCTTCAACCTGCACACATGAGACTCCTCATGTATCACGAAACCATCGGGTTGCTTGATGTATACTTCTTCCTCAATCTCTCCATTGAGAAAGGTTGTCTTTACATCCATTTGATGTACTCTCTAACCCATGGATGTTGCAGTGGAAATAATCATCCAGATAGAAGTGTATCGAGCAATAGGAGCAAATGTCTCCTCATAATCTATTCCCTCCACCTGAGAGAATCCTCTAGCAACAAATCTCGTTTTGTGCCTCTCGATGCTCCCATCAACTGTGTGTTTGATCTTGTAGATCCATTTCCAAGTCACTATAGACTTCCCCTCGGGTCTCAGAACAATATCCCACACATCATTCTTCATGATGGATTGATACTCCTCCATTATGACATCTCTCCATACTGTATGACTAGTTGCCTCCTCATAATAGGAAGGCTCAAAATCAATGATGTGGCTCATAGCTGAGACATAGCACGAATATCTCTGAGGTCTCTTGCTCTCTCGAAAGGTACCACGAGGAGATGCATGCCCTTCTTCCTCTTGCAAAGTCGGACGAGCCCATGTAGGTCTCTTCCAACCTACTGCAATATCTCTGTGAACATCAACTGGTAGGCTCAATTGTCTCCCTTTGAAATGTCGGAGCATGAGGGAGAGAAGGAACCATCTCTTTATGTCTCTCACTATCAATCTCCATGTGAGATCCTCTAGATCTCCTGAAGGCTATCTCCTCCTCAAAGATAACATCTTTGCTTACCTCAATCTGTCTCCGACTAGATATTTAGATACAATATGCCTTCAAAGACTCACTGTACCCCACAAGTGTACCCTTTCTTCCTGAAGGGTCTAGCTTGATCCTTTTCTCCTTGAATACATGAATGTATACTGGACACCTAAAATATCCTGAAGTTTCCAACCTCATGCATTAAATGTATTTACTTATCTTTATTCACAAAGAAAAGTATTAAGGAATGTTCGGCCAAACATTATAATGATTTCGTTCACAATTTCTATTCGAACGTCAAGTTATTGATGGTTACTATCAATAGGTTGGATGAGCATGTTGAATTCAATCCGTTGCATTATCTAGCATCATTATATTTAATGAAGACTTCGTTATATTATAACATGGCTTGACTTTATGGTCTTTCACTCAACATACATCACATAGATAAACGCTTGCTTCCAAAGTCTCCTATCGAATCGAAGGCATGATACCCAATTCGTACAGAAACTAACCCCAATTACAAGAATTCGACATGACCAATTTACATGAATCCCTTCAGTCAACAAGAATCAAACTCCGGGATAACATTTAGAAAATTCAAGGTCAAGTAACGCTTCTCCAATGCTGAACATTCTGACTTTAGTTCTTCACTTAGACTATTTAAATAATAATGTAAAATGTATGCACCGCTTCATAGATGCTAGCAATTTAATAAACATTAACTCTTTATTTGCAACATTTTATGAAACAGAAGACGACATATCAACCTTTACATTCTTGATTGAAGAGGAAACGATGTTGCTTGAGGGGAGGGGATCTTGTTTCATCCGCCATATTAAGGGTACCAAGTCAAGCCCTAACCTCATGGCCTCTCGCGACTTGCAGGGAAAAGCGCTTTCTCCACTACTACGGCCTCGACATTCTCATCTGACGCTCGGCCTGCACCTTCAAGAGACTCTGTGAGTTGCCCCTTCACCTTGCCCATGAGGATTTGGGCTGAGGGCATACACCGTCATGCACAGGGGAGTTTCTTTCCGTCAGCTGCCCTCCTTTACTCTTTATGCTTGGAAAGAACACTGTGATGTCCCGTTCCCAAGAGTAGGCCAGCAAGGAGTGACTTAGTAGTCTATATGTTCCCGTAGACTATAGTCAAGCACAAACAGGGAACAAGATGGAGAAATAAGGAGGAATTGATGGCTAAATGATGAATTAAGCCAAAATACTTAGGAAAAGTCACTTAAGCCTAAGTCAACGAAGAATTAGAATGAAAAGGTGCTAAAGGGGGACTTAATTAATTGATTAATCACTTTAGGAGGAAAAGCGCCTAGCTTAAGTGAGGTCAATGGTGAATTAGATTGGAAAGGTATAAAGGGAGGAATTTGACCTAATTCCTCATTATGCATTGTTATGATTTGTTGTTGAGAGTTCCCAGAGGAGGAAGAGAGCCGACCTTACTGTTTTGTGGATTTCTGGAGGAAACCACCACCATTGATCGGTTTCGGTGTTGAGAGACACACCCTAGCCCATCGAAGATACCATCTAGGTATTTCACCGTATTTTTCAGGACTATCCATTGCAGAGTGCGCAGCTCAGCCAGTGAGGGCGCAAGTCAGTTTGAGGGTTTGGAGAGCTGCACAAGATCTGTGTCCAGATTGCAGTTTCCTTCCAACCCATTTGAGATCCAGCCAGGGCGCCTTCTATTGAGCCATCTATCGTCGGATTCTGACGGTGGAATCTTGCATATCGCCTCATCCAGCCATTTAGGGCGTGGCTCTTCTGGACAGACATTTGGGGTTGCATGCAGAGTATCAGAGCAGATCTGGGCAAATCCTTCCGACCCAGTTCTGCATTTGGCGACACGATCGTTTTGAGCTATATAGCATCAGATTCCGTTGGTGGAATCCTTTGGGGTGCATCCAGTGTCCCAAGAGGTGTGCAAACCCCCCAGGGGTCCAGATCCAGTGCCTCAGGGATCAGATCCGAGATCCGACAATCATCCATTTCAGTCTAGAGACTAGGGCGCTTCTATTGGAGCAGTTTCCAGCGCATTCCGATGGTCGATTCTTCCGAACGAGTTTTCCAGCTGGTAGCGGTTACCGTACTTCTCCGGAAGCGCATATTTTTGCCGACCTATCCATGCATGCGTCAGATCTGCTATCATCTTCTAATCACGGGTATTTTGATGTTATTTGTTTGTATTCCAGTGACGATCAATGAGATCTAGCTGACGATTATATTCTATATTTCCAGTATGCTATTGTATTTCCATGCTTGAGTCGCATAATACATGTTATTGGGCAGTTGATGTTCTTTACTTCCGCATGCATCCTTTATATATTGTTTAAACCATAAATATGCAACATGCACATGCAATAACCAACATGCACTTGCAATAACCATAAATATCTCAAACACACAACTAAAACGCATCTAGAAACCCCCAGTGTATCAGATCTGCGAGACAGAACATTAGATCAGTAGCAAATATCTTGATCAGCGGGATCAGGGATATTTCAGTGGTATCAGAGCTTTAGTCCTGCGAGCCTGTGACTAAAGACAATGAATACAGCAGAAGAACCAAATGGTCGTGAGCACGTAGGTGACGAATATGTCACTTACAACAGGCGCAGGGAAAGAAGGGATAGGCCTAACTTTCCTCCCTTCCCTCCCAGTTCAGAGGAAGAGGAAGAGGCACACCGAGAAGTAGAGAGAAGAGCAGAGCGCGAGGCCGAGCGCGAAGAAGAGAGGAGGTTGGGTTACAGATATGAGCGACCAAAGGGCAGTGGTAAGGCCCCCGTGGATCCAGACGCAACCTTCATGCAGGTTATCAGTGATATGCTAGCTAGTTAGCGGACCATGTCTTAGTCTTTGGCTCAGGTAGCGGATAGACTGGCTATGGTAGACATTTCGGGCACACAAGCCCCACATGCAGCACAGGAGAACTCAGGGGCAGGCAGTAGACCCCAGTCACCCACTCACACATATACCTCTGCGAGTAGGATTCCACATCCGTTGTTTCCCAATTTCTAGAGGGCATCCCCGGTAGCAGCACAGATACTGATAGCATAGAGACCACCCACTCATGCAGAGGACATTGCAGAGTATCGGAGAGAGTATGCAGCCTTGGGCCATGACTTTCATCAGGATATGACTTTAGTCGAGTATTGTGGACTTAGACTCAAGAAAAGTCCTAAAGAGCCACAGAGGGGAGGGCAGCAGTAGCAAGGGCATAACATTGACTTCATCCCAAAAGTTGGTAAACTCACCATGCCTTCTTTTGACAGATCGTCCAAATGCACCGCCAGAGCTTGGGTACAGAAACTAGACACCTACTACAAGCTCAACCAGATAACTGAGTCAAAGGCCATCAGTTTCGCCACCCTACACTTGGAGGGTGAGGCACACGAGTGGTGGTATCACGAACTGGTGACATTGGGTCACAATCGCATCACCTCCTACAGAGAGTTCACAGAGAAACTCATGGATAGATTTGATAGGAGGGATCCAGAGATCCATTTTAGAGATCTAGCCCAGTTGAGACAAACTGGCACAGCAGAGGCATTCATCTCAGAGTTTCAGAGGGTAGCAGTGGCAGTGACAGACATATCTGAGCCCCGATTGGTCATGCTATTCACAGAAGGGCTCACAGAACCCTTGAGAGGATGGGTGAAGGCCTACCGGCCTTATACCTTGCAGGATGCGATCTGGCGCACTAGAGATTTGGCGGATTTAGTGCCAAAAACTAAACCCTTCACCAAATCCTTTGTACCACAGAGAGACAAGAATCAGAAGAATCTTCTAAAGGAATGGAAGGGCAAGCCCAAGTTGGATGATGATACGCTACGGGAGTTGATGAGGAAGAAGCTTTGCTTCTCCTGGAGAGACCCTTGGGTCCCTGGGCATAGATGCATGGGGAAGGGACAAATCCACTATATTGAAGTGGAATCAGGCAGTGAGGAGGAGGATGAGGATATTCAGGCATCGACAGACAGTGATTCAGAGACTGAGACCACTCATGAACCAGAGCAGCAGCCGAAGAAACCTCAGATACCGGCAAGGGCACAACCCCAAGAGGAGGCAAAACCTCGTAGAGAAGTGAAAGGGGGAACCATAGCCACCCTTTCAGGAGTACCCAGGCACAACACTCTCAGGCTCAAGGGCCTTGTACAAGGGCAATGCATGACAGCTTTAGTTGATGGTGGGGCCACCCACAACTTCATAGATGCATCCTTAGTAGCCAGGAGGGGGTTACACACAGAGGAGTTTGAGGGATTCCATGTGCAGTGGCTGATGGATACACGATGACATGCTTGGACATGATCCCTGACCTAGGGGTCAAACTAGGCAACTACACCCTGACTGACACATTCTATGTAGTTGACCTATCAGATACCGATGTCGTGTTAGGGGTACAATGGTTATATTCATTGGGGGAGATTGGGTTCAACTATCAGACGTTGACCATGAGCTTCAGAGACGCCAATGGATCCAGAGTTGTGTTGAGAGGCATGTCTAGAAGGGCACCTCGAGCAGTATCGACAAAGAGGATGGAGCGGATCTTTCGTCACAGTGATGTGGCTTACGCAGCAAAGTGCTTGATCACCACGCGAAAGGACTCAGAGGGTAGGGAGCAGTACCATCCACAGATCAGAGAGCTTCTGGGACGTTATGAGCCAGTATTTGGGCCGATACCACCAGGGAGACCGCCAGACAGGGGTTTTGAGCACATGATTGAGTTAGAGGNTTAAGGACGAAATTGAGAAAGCAATCAAAGAATTGCTCGCTATGGGGCACATCAGGCCCAGCATCAGTCCTTTTGCATCTTCAGTCGTCCTGGTACTGAAGAAGGATGGCACGTTACGGATGTGCATCGATTACAGAGCGCTCAACAAGAAAACGATCAAGAATCATTACCCCATTCCACGCATAGATGAGTTGATGGATGAGTTACATGGGGCAATCTTCTTCACTAAGATTGATCTACGCTCAGGATACCATCAGATCAGCATCAGAGAGCAAGACATTGAGAAGACAGCGTTCCGATGCCATTTTGGACACTTTGAGTTCTTGGTCATGCCGTTTGGACTGACCAACGAACCAGACACTTTCCAGTCTTGCATGAACCATATCTTTAGAGGACAGTTGAAGAAGTACCTTCTAGTATTTTTCGACGATATATTGATTTACAGCAAGACATGGGATGAGCATTTAGAACATTTGGGGAAGGTCTTGGATATTATGCAGGCACAGTCTTTATATGCCAAGGAATCCAAATGTGAATTTGGCATGAGGGAACTACTGTACTTGGGGCATATCATTAGTGAGCAGGAAGTACAGGTTCACCAGGAAAAGATCAGGGCCATTGTGGATTGGCCAATGCCCAAGAATCTCACGGAGCTGAGAGGATTCTTTGGGTTATGCAATTACTATAGGCGGTTCGTCAAGGGTTTTTCACAGTTGGGAGCACCACTCACAGACTTGACCAAGAAGGGTTCTTTTCATTGGACAGAGGAGTCACAGTAGACATTCAACAAAATGAAGGAGGTTATGAGCACATGCCCTGTTCTAGCCCTTCCAAACTTTTCGCAGCCATTTCTCTTAGAGTGCGACGCATCAGGGGTGGGGATTGGAGCAGTCTTGATGCAGGGGGGGAACCCCATTGTGTTTGAGAGCAGAAAGCTCAACGAGTCAGAGAGACTCTATCCTATTTACGACAAGGAGATGCTAGCGATCATGCATGCCTTAACCAAATTCAGGCAGTATCTGGTTGGCAACAGGTTTGTAGTGAAGACTGATCATAACAGTCTCAAGTATTTCCTTGATCAGAAAGACCTCA
>JASDQU010372497.1:1486-13541 GCA_032191745.1 Picea mariana
TCTCGATACATTGTGTATCGGGGGTTCGTGAGTTTGGAGGTGGAAGACCAAACCCTTGGAGTCGCGAAGTCCCAAATAGCGAGAAGTAGGAGCAACCATTGAGTCAGGACCTCCTCTCCATATCGCATATCGGGGTCTCAGAGGTTGAGGGGAATCAGTTTTGACTGTAGAAGTCCCAAGCTTGCGAGTTGCGAGAGCTTGTGCAACACATGGCACGTCCGCTTGGTGGGACCCACGTGATTGACAGGGGTGTAACAATAAGATGTCCAGAGAGAGAGAGAAGTGGTGACAGGTGGTGGACATGTGTCATTTGAAACGGGAGTCAACATCCTGTTGACTTCTCGTACTTTGGGTTCTCGTAAGAAAGGAGCACAAAGTACCAACAACTCAAGTCGCGAAGTTGCGAGTTCCAAGAGGCCCGGAAGGAGTCAAACCTTCTCTGAATTTTGCGTCTCGGGGTTTTGTAAAAGAAGGGCCCAGAGGTTCAACCTTTCAACTCGTGAACTTGCAAGTTGCGAGCAAGGCTAGTAGTTAGCCCTAGATGGTGGTCACGCGTGGAGAGCGCTAATAAGGAGGGGCCATACCATATCAGAATCTCGGGTATCAGTGATTGGTGAAGAAAATTCTAGGGTCTTCGACTCACGACTCATGAGGTCGCGAGTTGTGAAAGGCACTTGCATTTAGGTGTGTATGCGGTCCTATCGAGATAGGGACTAAAGAAAGGGAGCTAGTGCTTTGTCATTAAGCAGCGGGTAGATCTGGACGACCAAAATCTATGCGCCCAGATCTACGGCCAGGGTTTCATTCCAGAGCACCCCTCGCCATTCTACCTTTAAGATTGGACTCACTTGTATCGCTGAGTCGCGAAACACGAAAAGGAGCCTGGTTTGTTTGGCCTGTGGTCCTAACCCACGATCACAGGGAGGTGAACAGGGAAGAACTAGCCTGCACTAGGCCCCCGTAGGACTTCGAGGATTATGTCCCTTGAGGAAAAGTGAAAATTTTACTATGTCGTTGTGGGTGTGTTACAGGTGCATGTTGATCTCACCAAGATCCAGGTCCTTCGTGACTGGCTAGCCCCAACCACACTCACTAAGCTTCGAATATTTTTATGCCTTGCTAATTTCTATCGCAGGTTCATGTTGGGATTCTCCCATATTTCATGGGCCCTCAGCGAAGTAACCAGGGGTGGTGGTAAGGAAAATTTCATGTGGGGCCTATCGCGACAACAGGCGATCGATGATTTGAAGCAACACTTGTGCTCAGCCTCAATGCTCTCATTACCCGACCTATAACAACCCTTTGAGATCAAGACAAATGCTTCAAACTATGTTGCGGGCGCAATTCTCACTTAGCACATATACCTCGTGGCCTATGATAGTGAGACACTATTAGATGTTGTTTGTAAGTACCCTACTTGCAACAAAGAAATGTACTCCATTGTGCAAGCCTACCACCAATGGAGGCATTACGTTCTCATGAAGGAGACAATCATCCACATCGATCATAAGTTGTTGTAGTTCATGCAGACACATGGAAAATTGCAGAATGAACACCATCAGAAGTGGTCCACATACTTGCAGCAGTTCCATCTCAACATCAATTATAAGAAAAGAATCACCAACTTCATTGTTGATTGCCTCAACCACCCTCCAATTGTAGCACTCACCACAATGCTAAACTCTTGCGGCCACGAGACCTCTAGGTGGACCCAACTCTATGAGAGAGATCCTGACTTCTCCACCACCTACCAGATGTTGGGTGAAAACACAATTGTCATTGATTTCCATCTTCAGAATGGGTTGTTGTGCCATCTGGGCCATCTTTGCGTTCCATTAAGTGATCAAGCGAAGCTGATTTGGGAAGTCCACTACAATCGGGTGGCAGGACGCTTCGACGTTGAAAAGACAGTGGCAGTGTTGCAACAACATTTCCATTAGCCGAAAATTCGATAGGATGTCAGCAAGTATATATGGTCCTGCACTGCCTACACCATTGCCAAACCGACCATTAAGAAACAAGGTATGTACACCCCTTTTCCTACTCCTAAAAGGCCCTAGGAATCCATCTTGATGGACTACATGTCGGGCCTTCCATCAACCAAGTGGGGAAATAATTGTGTGTTTGTGGTGGTTGATCATTTTTCTAAAATGGTGATTATGGCCACCTGCAAGAAGAGCATCACATCAGAGGCCACTACCAAGCTCTTCTTCGAACGAGTATGGGTACATTTTGGGATACCACAAACCATCGTCTCAAATCAGGAAAACCAGTTCCTTAGCACATTCTAGTCAAGCCTCTGGTCACTGTTGGACACCAAGCTCACCAAATCCATTACCTTCCACCCCCAGATGGATGGTCAAACTCAGGTCGTCAATCGGATGATCGTGCATATCCTGTGCATGTACAATTCCAAGCATCCTTGCACATGAGATGAGAGTCTTCCCTATGTTCAAAACAACTACAATAGGTCCCTACATAGCTCAACTGTCCACAACCCATTTCAAGTGGGTTTGGAATTTCAACCATTAGGTCCCATTGATGTTGAACTACCCCTTACGACCACCTGGGTCAACTCGTCCCATGCTCAAACTGAAGCCAACAAAGCTACCAGGTTCATTGAGCAGATCCAGCACATCCGCCAATAGGTTCAGGATATTTTACAGAAGTTCAATGCCAAGTATAGGCAGCGCCATGATCAACATCGGGTGCCATAGTAGTTTCAGGTGGGCGATAAAGTTTGGTTGCACTTGTAGTAAGAATGCCTTACGGGGCCCCATCAGAAGCTTTGTCCACTCTGCTATTTACCTTACACCATCACCAAGGCCGTGGGTAAGAATTATTTTCAGCTCAACATTCCACCCTTCCTTGGTTTGCATCTAGTATTTAATGTGGACCTCCTTCAGCCATATTTTCCACCACTATTGGACACCTCAGAGCTAGCAGAACAATTGACACCCACATAGCTCAACCCTAACTACATGGAACAAGAATCCACTGATCAGATCATGGACACATATGTTAAGGGCACTCACCAATAGATGATCCAACTTTATCAGGTTGTCAAAGCAGGCAGGTCATGTACCAAGGCATGTGGCTCACCCGAGGCCAAATTCAACAGAAATTTCCTCATCTTATGGGGGAACTCAACACAATGGATACCATTGCTTCCTAAGAGGGGAGGATTTATCCAGGTGGATATCGATGGCCACCCACCTATTCCAACTGGATGACTTACAAATTTCATCTTGGCAATTTCAGTTTTCATATTGGCATTTTTTTTCCTAGTTTTCAGGTCCTAAACTTTTGGGGCATTTTGAGGCCCTAAACAACGTTTTTAGGGCCCACCATAGTCAAATAGTTAACTTGGACTAAGTTTGATAGCATATTGTGTAGCCCTCGGATAGACCTTTCCATCAGGCTATCGTGCACCTAAAACGGAGATCGTATGTGAAAGTTACAACCCTAGGAAGTTGATGTACCAACTTATCCCAACGGGGCCCACGTGACTTTTGGTGCTTCATCTCCTAGGGTTAGGTTTTTGGATGTTTAGGGTTTTGGCATTCATGTTTATTGTAAAATTGATTTCAGATCCTCATTGTACTCATCTTCTTGTGAATGAGCGTAGTCATCACATCTCTTCTTAGAGATAAGCTGCCACCATTCTAGCAAGCTTGTTTCAGTCTGCATTTTACAGTTTCAACGTATTTCTTATTTAATTTAAGTCAAATTTTACGGTATCTCTGTTATTATTCACCATGTCTCTATGTTAATATTATAAATCTTTGTTTTCATTTCATTCCACTCATAAATTCGGATCAATCCCCTTGGACCTACTCTCGATGCTTGGAAAAGCAACCTTAGCATTCTTGCCAAGTGCACACCCTCTGCAAATTCCCTGCTGCTCAGTATTGAACTATAGAAGACTTGTAAGAATCCCTTTAGAATAAAAAATTATATGTAGTGTAGGTGTCCCAACCTCTTGTTCCATAACTCACATAGGCTATCACTGTCATGTACCAAAGCCTGAACGGGCTTTCCCTGTAACCTGTATAAAGTTCCCTCTTTAACCACAATGACCATTGTTGTGTCCAGGATAGATTTCTTTAGACATATGAGTACTTTCCCTCTCTAAAAAGTAATGACAAAACCATTGTCCTCCATAACTAAGAATGAAAACAAATTCTTCTTCATTCCTTGTACGTAAAGCATATCTCAGGCATCAAACAAACTTCTTGACTCAAGCTGGAACAAATTTGTTCCCTCTCCCTTCACTACATACTTTGCATCATCACCAAGCTCCACATGAACATCTCAGTCCCTCTCTATTAGACTACTAAATAACTCTCATGCTTATGTCATATGATGAGATGCACCATTGTCCAAGTACCACACACTCCTGGTAGTTGTGCTGGTAAAAAGGAAATAAATTAGTGAGAAATCCTTCTCAAACTTTGCTACAAACTCATCTAGTTGTGTATTTTTTTATGTTGTTATCTATGTCTTTCATTTTCCCTTCTTCTTCTTTGGATAGTGAGATGCATAATCTCCATTCTTATGACATGAGAAGCACTTGATTTTGCTCAAGTCTTTCTTGTTCCCTAGTTGTGATGATCCTCTGTCATTGTTACCCTCCTTGTTGTAACTCTTTCCATTACCTTTTCTTGTCTTACTGATAAGGTCCAAGTTCTCATCATTAATTCCCTACTTATTTCTCTTGGACTTCTCTTGAGTCTCTTCCTAGATGCAATCATCCCAAAGCCTCTACTAATCTGGTAGGTTTTCCCAAGTGCAAAATCCATTGACAAATGGTTCCCAAGACTTGGGAAGACCATTCAATACCACATTCACGAGCTCTACGTCATCCATTTTCTCCCCTATGGTTGCAAGTTGATCACGTACATGCTTGATCCTCATGAAATAGTTGGTAACATTATCGGATCTATACATCTACACAGATATGAGTTTATCTCTTAAGACCATCTTCCTATTCATTTTAGTGCTCTAGAATAAACCTACCAAGGCATCAAACATTTCACTGGCCATATTCTTCTCAAATAGGTGAGAAATTAGATGATCTTTCACTGAATCCAATATAACCCTCTCAGATTTGATTTCCTTCTTCTTGTGAGATGCCAAAGTTGTCGGATATGTCAGTGGAACAACATCTTTTTCCACTAACTCCCAAAGGTCATACTCCTTTTATGCCAAAGTAACTCTTGCTTTCTAAGATAGGAAGTTGGATACTCCATCTAATTTGTCTTCAACTCTCAGACCTGCAGATGCCATCCTTTAGACCTAATAAAATGCCTTGGAAATAACCTGCTACTGAAAATTCCCCTGTACTAACCTGTACGACCTTGTATGCATTTGTCACCACTGAAACCCACGTATGTACATGGCTTTCCTTAATGAAACTCATGTATGTACGCACCTCTGCTTACTACAACCCACATATATGTGACTATCTCCAAAGAAACCCATGTATGTACGTGATTGTTCCTTCTGCAACCTGCATACAACTTTGTATGACTGCAAAACCCTAGTTTTTCCTCAGTATTGTTGTTTCCCTAAAATCCAACCCTTGATTTCTAACTGTTGGTTATGGTCTGCTAATATCTCCTTGAAGATATTATAGATTTTCTATCAATTTCTATGGACTTGAGAATCGTCTTCCTCTCATAGCGACTTCTTTGATACCATGTTGAAATCCCTACTTTGGCACCTAGGTATCTTGTTATCTAGTGATTTCCTTGTTGTAAATCAAATTAGAAGCTCACAAAACAACATACACTTGCTATAATATTCAACTCAAATAAAGATAGTAGAAGCAATACTAGAAACCAAAATCTCAAACAAAATATACAAAGATAGTATGCCCATCAACTAAGATTATCATTCAAATAACTTCAAATCTTACAAGGGCTCTCGTACCTGGGATAATGATCCATAGAGAAATACATAAAACTATGAATAATACCTGCAAATCCTATCAACTCGTGATCTATTGTATGACCTCTATATTTTACGTTTCCTAATATATACATGCCTTTCCTTAAGCAAACCCATGTATACACACCTGTCTCCACTGAAACTCGCGTCCATGCACTCAAGTACGGTAACTCTGTACAGTGCAACCCTGTTGCTGCGACTTCACTCTGTTGAAACTCACTTGTGAACCCCTCTGTTTTTTCCTCTCTCTGACCTGATCTATAGATGGAAGTCATTTTACACCTATCCAAGATCTCCTTGGATCATATTCCTTCATGATCCAATCCTCTGAGAAAAGGTCCTTCTATGCTTTATATCAATGTATCAA
Source organism: Picea mariana (assembly GCA_032191745.1). NCBI lineage: Eukaryota > Viridiplantae > Streptophyta > Pinopsida > Pinales > Pinaceae > Picea > Picea mariana. The sequence goes on from JASDQU010372497.1 coordinate 7,806, forward strand.
GTATTGAGTGTCTTCTCCTTCGCCAATTCCTTGCTTTTGTAATCTTGATTTATGACCTAGCCCTAATCTCCAAAGTGATTGATGGTTGAGATTATTTCTCACCTCAATTCAAATCAATGGCTATTATTTAATTCACTAATGCTAATTAAAGCATTTATTTAAATAAAACTCAACTCACTAATAAAAGAACTTTACTTTAATAATTCCTTTAATTAAATTAAAGTCTCAAGGTATAAGGCTTTGGATGACTTCCACATGTCTAGACACTTATAAATGTGCATAAATACCTATATGATGCTACAAACATCAACGGGACAAGCATGAAAAGAAGAAGAAATCTTGTAAGTAGAAGAAGAATCTCTACTCAAAAGGGGTTAGTGACTCGTCTAAAGAAAGCAATGAAAGCATTTTTTTATAGTGATAGAGAAGAAACTCTCTTTATGGTGATCAAAACAAAGATTGATTAAGACAAAGAGAAGGAAATGATAGATTCAGAAGAAGAGGAAAATGCTGAAATATATGGGGAAATGGAGCTTGAAGAAGAACTCATGTGTGCCTTAAGCAAAATAAAGAAGCTTAGAAAAAATAAATTGAAACAAAAGGAGCAGCTACAAAAATATGAAGAAGAGGATTATAATTCAAAAGAAAAAATGTCAGAAATCCTTGAAGAAAAGAAAAATACTATCATGAACCTAAAGGTTCAATTAGAAGAAGCAAGAAGGATGGAAGAAGTGGTGAGAATTTAGTTGAAGAAAAAGGAAGAAAATTGCAAAGAGGTAGAATCTAAAATTGTTTCTTGAAGAAAGGAACTAGAGAAAACAACTATTAAGTTGAATAAAATCTTGAAGTTTGAAAAGAGTACTGAAACCTTAGACAATATCATCAATTGTCAAAGGTCTCGATTCATTAAGACTGGTCTTGGATATGATGTTGTTGATACATCCTAACCTACACTTGGTCTTGCTACAACTAGGGAAGTTCTATTTGTTGCAGGAAGAGTTCAAACTAGTTTGTGAGAAGAACAACATACTTTTGATTGTGTCGAACATATTGATGAGTTGCATGTTCCTCACATGCCAGAAATGTTGTTACATATGAAATTGTTGTTGATATTCAAAGTTGTTCTACTCCTATAAGTGAACCTGACCCTGATCCTACTTCCTATGATCAACCAGTACAAAAATATGTAACCTATCATCATCCTCACAACAAAAATTGAAGGAATGTCAATCATACTTTTGGATCTTTGCAGAAGAGACGTGAAAGACAAAATTGCAAACCAGCTCTGACTACCAAGATAGATTGTGGTTAGATTGATGGATGGTCGTGGAATCATTTGACCGGATGTTTGAGGACTTTGTATCGTTGTGTATCATCAGTTGTATAGTCATGCACCATTCCTCTTACTTACTGACAATTTCCTTGGAAGTGGTCGATCGAGGATCGACCCAACATGACAATCGATTGGATTTACGATTGAGTATTCATCGACTAAGTTTCAACTGGGTTGTCCATTGACTGGAATTTTAAACGAGAACTATTTCTACTACTTATTGATCCCTCAAGGGGGGGAATACTTGAAGTTGTTGATATGCGAACCCAACTGATGTCTTCTTGTTGACTCCATTTCTTTTTATTGGATCAACTTGGATTTTTTGAGACCGACTAAACCATGTTCGACTATTGTTGGAGATGTACTACTGCTTATGTTGGATACAAAGATTGTCTCGATTGATAGAGACTAATTATCTTGTGTTGTTGGTGACAGTGTTCATACTTCTTCAGGTGTGTTGCTTTACCGTGATTAAGCAATTTTTGCAGTCATAAAAAATTAAGGGACATGCAATTGGGATTAATATCTATCTCATCAAGACACTAAGTGCTTAAGGAGAAGCACAAGTTCAGGGGGAGCATCCCTTTGCATTGATGTCAAAGGATTAATGTTGTCATTAATTATATTTTACAGAATTACAATACACACAACATTTCCAAGATATATATATGTGTGCGTGTGTGTGTGTGTGTGTGTGTGTGTGTGTTTACAAGTATATTCAAAAAGGGGTGCATGTGAAAAAAAATTAAAAGTGAAATGGTGGTTTCTAACCCATGGGTTTGGGTATTTTGCCATGGTATTTGGAAAAGTAAAATAAAAAAAGGGGAGTTAATTATTTAATTAATGGACATGTCCCTTCATGAAGAGTTATGAAAAAGTATAAAAAGAGAAAGCATCGAGAGAAAATGTGTGTGTGTGTGTGTGTGAAAAATAGATGAGTAACAATCGAATATCATTCCAAAAGGGAAGAGTTGAAAAATCAGTTTCGGGTCAGCTTGGAATTTTTGCAATAACTTATTTTCTAGGATGTTTCAAACCTTAAATTTTGCAAAGATGAAGGAGAGATCTTTCGGTACTTGTGGTAAAAAATTTAGATCTTGATTCACTATACTTTCAGAGATATGCCCTGCGGAAGTTAGGATTCTTGAATGCTCCTGAAATCGGTTTCAAATAGGTCAGCTTGGCGCTTTTACTATAACTTATTTTTCGAGATGTTTTAGACCTTGAAATTTTACAAAGTCAAACAAGAGAACTCTTTGTACACGTGGTAAAACTTTTAGATTTTTTTTTGCTATATTTTGTAGATATGCTCTATGGAAGTTAGTGTTCCCGAATGCTCTTGAAAATAGTTTCAAATAGGTCAGTTTGGCATTTTCACTATAACTTCTTTTATAGGACTCTTCAGACTATGAAAACTTCAAAAAGTAAAGGAGACATACATAAGTACCTAGGTAAAAAATTTCATTGTTGATTCATTATACTTTATGAGATATGATATGTAGAAGTTAGGGTTCCTGAATGCTCCTGAAATCAGTTTCAAACAGGTCGGTTTGACATTTTCACTATAACTTCTTTTCTAGGACTCTTCAAATTGTAAAAATTTCTAAGAAAAGAGGAGACATAAAAAATTACCTCAGGTAAAATTTTTAGAATCATATTTTCAAAATTGGATACATGGTATGCTGTACAATTTTGTTCTTGGGAAGATGCCCAAAACATCAAGCTTTGGGAGAGTTACCATTTGGAAATTCAAATTTTGGTCAAACCTGGTAAAGGAAGAAGCAGTGAGCAGACTTGGTGAAGGCAGAAGCAGTGAGTAGACATGGTGAAGGAAAAAGCAGTGAGCAGACCTGGTGAAGGCAGAAGTAGCAAGCAAACTCAATGAAGGTTGGTGAAGCTCACACAAAGATATTGGTGTCTCTTGCTAAGTTGGTGCGTAGCGGCGGGGATTGGTATCTCCAGTAGAATGGTGTCTACGAATATCTGTAAGAGTAGGTCAATTCCGCTAAAGAAAAAAGAGATTGGTGTCTCTTGCTAAGTTGGTGATTAGCGGTGGGGATTGGTGTCTCCAGTAGATTGGTGTCTATGAAGATCTGTAAGAGTAGGTTGGTGCCTACCAGGATTTGTATCAGTGGGGATTAGTGCCTCCAGTAGGTTGGTGCCTACAAATATTTGTAACAGTAGGTCGGTGCGTACAAATAATTATAAAGAGAACTTTTATGGTTTTCTCTCGAAAGGGTTTCCATGTAAATATTTTGTTCCATGTTTTGTAGTTAATAGATCTCATATGTGATTGTTTTCTTATGGTTGATGAATGTTTGAAAAAGTAAAAAATTGTCTTATATTGATTCACCCCCACCCCCTCTCAATATAAGTATGTGCTCTACTATAATGGCTCTAACTTGCACAACATTGATAGGATGGCTAGAGGTAAATGTCAATGCATGGTTTTGGGGTGCATGGTTGTAGTTTTCCAAACAATGTGCCAAAGAAAATGGTACCCCTCATTGTCATCACTGTAATCCATAATACAATTGAATATGACTATTTGTTTATAGTGTGTGGTTCTAGGTAGCACACACAAAAATCTAATTAAAGAGAATCATTTCCATCCAATGAGAAATCAACTAGGAATGAGCATTATGGCTACAAATCATTGGTTCTAGTGATTCAACAAGCCAATGAATTGAGAAAGGGGTTTATTTAATTATAGGTTTTTCCAACGACTCAAGCAATAGTAAGTAATGTTATGGGTGAAATCAACAATCTAGTAAATTCATCATAGTGTGGTATCCAATCAATAAATTGAACAAAGAACAATGAAAATATAAGCCTGAGGTCATTGTAAGGGCATATATACTAGTTAATCAACCATCCAATAAATTTGAGAGTTGTAGTTATCATTCACCAACTAAGAAAATGTACAAGAATGATAATGGTGTATAGGCAGTCAATGATTTAATCAACCCAACCATTAAAGTGCTCAGCCAATTAATTAAACCAATCAGTTGATTAAGCCAATAGGGAATTAGCAAAGTGCACAATCATTAATTTAACCTAACAATTAACCACATTGAACAAAGAGATTACCCTAGAAGCCCAAATGGGAAAACTAGCAAAGATGGGTTTTGATTATGCTCAATAATTTATTACAAATTGGAGTTATACACTCTCGCATAGAGAATTCATGTTTTCTTACTCACTAGCTATATTATGTAATTTTTTTGTCTCGGAGACAATCTTCACTCTTGTGGACAAGCTCAAACTTCTCTTCACCCTCCAATATTTGAGCAAACTTCATTCTAAGTCCTCATTCTTTTGCTACTATACTCTTCTTCCCAAGCTTCCATTTCTTTTCGATATCTCTTGGGTTGTTGCCTTATTTATTATAATGTTACCTTATAATTCCAACCATCAAGGGATTCATTTCATTTTCTTCAAACCTTTGGCCTTTGGAATTCATGTTGATTAACGACTTCAAATTTTTTCCAAGATTTATGTCTTTTACAATGTTTGGAGGAGAGGTCATTTTAGATCAGATCTGTGCATTCACATGATTTTGGTCCCCAAGATATTCAACTTGAAGGAGAAACATGTTGTTTGCTTCTCCATCACACTTTTTATCATAGAATCCTTGCATAAATTCCATCCATGCTTAAATAAATGTCTTTTGCAACATATTTTCATGAGTTGTTGCTACTCCTTAGTCTGCAAATGTAGAAATATCTTCTTTCGTCTTAACCTTGACTCTTCAAATTGGTCTCTTGGATGTGTGTTTCTCATGATGAATTTCTTGATGAAGCCTCTAACACGTGGTTTCCCAATGTCTAATTAATTTGCAATGTTGGAAAACATTTATGCAATTAAATGGGCTATTTGGAATTCTCTTATTGTTTATGTTTTTTGTTGTTGTTGTTGGTTCAAAGGATTTGTCATTGGATCCTTATTCTTCTCAAGACAATATCACCTTTTGTTGAAGTCTTTCTTCTCTAGAAGGTAGTCACTTGGTAGCCTCGCATACCACAAAAGGAACTTGCAATCCTTCAATCATCAACCTTGTGTCTTTTCTTCTTATAGAAGGAACAAACCATAAATGCCTTGCCATACCTCTTTGGTTTGTGTTTGTGCTTTCCATCTTGTTTTCTTGATCCTCCAAGTGTGACCAGTTTTGGATGGGAGAAACATACCTTGGTTGCCCTCATTCGATATGCTACAAGAGTGTTGGAGTAATGGTTTGTTTCCCACTCCTTATTCTATTGCCTTTCCTTCAACCAAAATGTTTGTTTCTTCAATCCCTCTTGCTTTGAAAAAGGTTATCTTGGTGGTCTTAACTTGAGACAATTTTTTAAGAGATGAGATGAATTCACTCACTTCCTCTTGTTTGAAAAAACCTAGGCCTTAAT
>JASDQU010372497.1:21017-39244 GCA_032191745.1 Picea mariana
GTTGATCCAATGCAGGCCAACATCTAAAAGGAATTGATGATCCTTCCTTTCTCCCCTTTCTCTATGTATCCACCCTTGATTCCCTTCAGTGTTCCACTTCTCTTTCTTTGGGGGTATGCTAGTTATTATATGTGATTGTCAATTCAACCAAATCATCACCTAATTAATCTTTGATTGTAATATTTGAGAAGTTGCACCAAAATCTTAGTATCACCCTACATTTAGTGTTCCTCTAATTGGACACTTACTTTCTTTGAGAGCATAATGGACGTTGGAAAAATCTCTTAAATTTTTTCTTTAAGTTAATTTTGAAGGTTATAAAGGCCTTCACATAATTAATAGGAACTTGTGTTGTACTCTAAGATATTAGGGTGATATGAACCTTCTCAATATTAATTGTCAAGAATAAACTCTATATTTTAAAATTTTATTTTGAGCTTTGGAGGGCCAAGGATCCTCTATGGTGTTTCTAAGGAACTTTGCTACATAAGGTAACCCTATGGTCATAAATGTAGCTCAAGTTTGGCATTTTAGGGTCTTTTCTTCACCTTGGAAAAATATATAGTTAAATATACATTCATGGTTCATAACATATGGAAGCTTGGGAGGATTTGAAGTTATTACTAAGGTGGAAGGATGACAAAATTCAATTTGATATCTCCTATAGTGAGCATTTAATTTGGTAGTTTTCATTAGACCATAACAAGTTGCTAGTTGAGCTTTGGAGGACCAAGAATCCTATATGGTGTTTCTAAGGAACTTCGTTACATAAGGTAACCCTATGGTCATAAATGTAGCTTGAGTTTGGAATTTTAGGGTCTTCTCTTCACCTTGGCCAAATCTATAGTTAAATGTACATTCTTGGTTCATAACATCTAGAAGCTTAGGAGGATTTTAAGTTACTACTAAGGTGGAAGGTTGACAAATTTCAATTTGATATCTTCTATAGTGAGCATTTGATTTGGTAGTTTTCATTAGACGATAACAAGTTGCTAGTTGATACTCCTTAGCTCATTCTCAGCCTAAAGGATTTTCAAGAGAGGAATTAAAACCATCTTCACCTTAAGAGCTCAATGTCAATATATCTTCTCTTTAAACATGGATTTCAATATCCTATGAACCACTGGAAAGATTGATGATGAAATGTATTTGATGCAGGAGCATCTTCTACAACAATCTAGTAGTTGACCTCTAAGGTCTTAGAAACTTTATGAAAGGAAGTTGGTTTCCTCATTGTAATTGTTTTTAATCATTTTCCTAAGTTGTACTAGTCTAGGGTGTTCGAGAAGAAGGAAGTTTTTCCATGAATGTAATAGGAGATGGAAGAATTAGATAATTTGGGAATTGTGTTTGGATCTAATCCTATCTTTCAAGATTAGAATCGGGTTGTTTTAAGCTAAATAGAGTTTTTGTATAATTTTGGTCAAATTCGATCCTATCTCCATGGATTGGATTGATCCGATCCTTAATGTGTTAAAAGGATGATAGGTGAGAACTGAGTGTGTATGAGAGGGTTGTAGAGTGAGAAGTGTGAGTGTGAAAAGTTCTAGGAGACCTAGAAGGGAATCATGGTTATTGTCCCTATGTTTTCATTCCTCTTCTAATAAGAATTTCAGTCTTGTCAAATTCTATGTGTTGAATTGTTTGAATTTTGTTACGCTGAGAAATTGTGTAAGAATGAATGTTTGTTACATGTCCTAGATTGACCCTTACACAGAGCGAAATTCACATTTTCAAATATTGTGTGTTTTGTTTGTTTAACGTAGACGAATCAATGGTTCACATGTCGCCTGCAGTCGAGGAATATTCATTTTCAATCATGATAGGATTGACGATGATTCAATTCTAAATAAAATCATTGAAATATCCAAAGGAAATTCACAAATCCATCTGGATCGTTGACTAAAAAGGAATATCGATGACTCTCATTCAATTGTGGGCCCCTAACTAGCGCGAAGTTTAATTTTGGGGCACCCCCCCACAATTTCAACACATGCGCAATTTGAAATCCATGTGTCAACAATTGGTGGATTGTGGTACCCCTTGTCTTGATATTCATATTATAGTTGCAACTCCCCACAAAGTAGCCTATGGTTTTGAGCTCAAGGTCATTAGATAATTGAGCTTAAGCCCATGAATTTAATCCCTTGATTCCAAGGTATGGTCGTATGGAAAAAGAAAAGATCTTAAGAGCCTTTTGAGGTAATGTTCGAATTACTTATTTAATTTTGAATTTTTTTTAATTAGTCCAGTTCTCTAAAGAATATTTGAGAATGATATAAGGGAACCAGACCGGATTGGTCATCAGTTTGGTATCAGAGTGCAACAACTAGGAAAGGCTAAGAAGAATTGAAGATGGTGTTTCGAATACGAGGAGGAAGAGGTCGGGGTCGAGGAAGACCTGTTGCAAATACTGAAGTCATTGAAGAAATGAGAAACCTTCAAGAATGATTGGAGACAATGGAAGCTTCTAGAGGTGTTGATTTGGGAGATGTCAGTGAAGAAGAAGAAGAAGTTGCAGAAGCCAAAGAGGGAGCAGAGCCTGAAGAAGAAGGTGTTGAAAAATTAATTAGAGTTATCATGGGATTCATCTCTAGACCAAGAATGGAGGTGCCACTGTATGAAGGAAACCTGAATGTAGATGAATTGATGGACTAGATCAGTACTTTGGACAAGTACTTTGAATATGAAAATGCACCTGATGAGAAAAAGATAAATTTTGTTGTAACAAGGATGAAAGGACATGCATTGATCTGGTGGGATGGAGTACAAACTGAGAGGCAAAACAAAGGAAAGACAAGAATCAAGAGCTTGGATATAATGGTAGCAAAATTTAAAGGTAAATTCATGCCCCAAGACTATCAACTTAATCTTCCTAGAAAAATGCAGAATTTGAAACAGAGAGGTATGTCAGTTAAAGAATACATTGAAGAGTTTTATAAATTGAATATAAGAGATGGTCATATAAAAGAAAACCCTGAGAAAGTTGTTAGATATCTTAATGGATTAAGATATGTGATCCAAGATGAAATTGGAATTTGATCTCCTAACACTATTGAAGAATCATACCAGTTTGCTCTTAAGGCAGAAGAAAAACTAGCAAGAAAGTAGAATCAAAGGAGCAGAGGTCACAATTCAGCAAGAGGCAAAGGAGAACAAGGTGGCAGCAAAAGATCTTTAGCTCCAAAGGAAGAAGCTAACAATTTACATGAGCAAGAAAAATCACCAAGAGGTGGTGATTCCAGAGGGAGAAGACATTATCAAAGAGGTAGGGGATCTTCTATCAGATGTTTTGGATGTAATAAGTTTGGGCATAGATCATTTGAATGTCCAGAAAATGCTTCCACCAACAGAGGGAATGAATATGTTGTTCAGATAGAGGAAGAAAGTGTGGAGTCATTTGTACATGAAAATGTACTAGAAGTTGGAGAGTATTTGATGATGAAGAGAATATTGTTGAAACCACATAAAGAGATTAAGCAACCTACACAAAGGAAGACACTCTTCAGAACTGTTTGCAAAAGCAAAGGTAAATGTTGTAAAGTTATTATTGATAGTGGAAATACTGATAATTTGGTGTCTACAAAAATGGTTGAAAAGTTGGCTTTGAAAAAGACAACACACCTTGTTCCATATAAGGTGTCATGGCTACAAAAGGGACATTAGCTGGTAGTGAATGAACAATGCGAAGTGGAGTTTCATATTGGAAGCTATAAGGACAAGGGACTTTGTGATGTTATGCCTATGGATGTGTGTCATGTTTTGGTAGGTAGACCTTGGCAGTATGACATAAAGGAAATTCATTATGGAAGGAATAATACATATACTTTTGAGAAAGATGGAGAGAAACACACTCTCTTACCATTGAAGGATGAAGGAGCGATTGAAGAAAACAACCTAAAGGTCTTGTTGGTCAGTGGAAAAGAATTTTTGTAGGACATTAAAAAGGAAGAGGTACATTTTACCATGATTGATAAACCAAAGGTAATTCTTACTAAGACAAATTTAAATGATCTGCCTGAAGAAGTTAAAGATTTATTGGATGAATTTTCTGATATTGTGGTTGATGAATTACCAAATGAATTATCTCCATTGAGAAGTATCAGTCATCATATAGATTTAATTCCAAGAGCTAACCTTCCAAATAAAGAATCATATTGAATGACCCCACAGGAGAATGAGGAGATAAGAAATCAGGTACAAGAGTTGTTAGATAAAGGTCTGGTCAGAGAAATCTTGAGCCATGTGCAGTTCCTACAATGTTAAGTCCGAAAAAAGATGGAGGATGTAGAATGTGCACAAATTCTAGATCTATAAACAAAATCACAATTAGGTATAGATTCCCATTACCCCGAATTGATGATTTGATGGATTGCTTGAGTGGTGCTAATTATTTTTCAAAATTGGATTTGAAAAATGGGTATCATCAAATCGATATTAGAGAAGGAGATGAATGGAAAACAACATTTAAAACAAATGATGGATTGTATGAGCAGTTGGTAATGCCCTTTGGACTCACAAATTCCCCCAGTACTTTTATGAGATTGATGAATCAAGTACTTAAAGAATTCATTGGTAAATATGTCATAGTTTATCTGGATGATATTTTGATCTACATTCAGTCTAGAGAAGACACTTGAGACACCTCATGTTGGTTTTAGATAACCTCCAGCAAGAAAACCTATTAATCAATTTGAAAAAGTGTAGTTTTGTGAAGACAAAATTGGTTTATCTTGGTTTTGTGATATTTGGAGAAGGCTTGAAAATGGATCAAGAAAAGGTAAAGGCTATAATAAATTGGCCTACTCCAAAGAATGCTTTTGAGGTAAGGATTTTTCATCGCTTGGAAAGATTCTATAGAAAATTTATCAGGAATTTTAGTGGTATACGTGCTCCAATTATAGAAACCATTAAAGGAACCAAACAACTATTTAAATGTATAGAAGTAGCTAATAAAAGTTTTAAGTTATTAAAGAAGAAGATAACAGAACAACCAATTTTAGCACTACCATATTTTAATAAACCATTTCAAGTTGAATTTGATGCAAGTGGGACTGCAATATGAGTTGTTCTAAGTCAAGAAAAGAAACCAATTGCTTATTTTAGTGAAAAATTAAATGAAGCAAATCAGAAATATCCTTCATATGACAAGGAGTTTTATGCAATTATTCAAGCACTAAAGAAATGGAGACATTACCTCGTGCCAAAGGAATTTGTTCTTTACACTGGTAATCATGCCATGCGATATATTAGCAACCAAACAAAATTAAATCAGAGACATGTCAAATGGATTGAGTTCTTGCAAAATTTCACTTTTGTTATTAAACATATCAGTGGGCATTGAAATAATATAGCAAATGCGTTGAGTAGAGTCAATTTGATTTTACAAGAGTTTCAAGTAAATCTTGTGGGATTTGATGAGTTGAAATAAATGTATAAAGATGATGTAGACTTTAAATATGCTTATGCATCCTGTGAAAATCCAGTAAGTAGAGACAAAAATACATGGTTGGATTACATGATTCAAGAAGATTTATTATTTAAAAGCAATAAATTATGCATTCCAAGATGTTCAATGAGGGAAAACCTATTGAAGGAAAAGCATAGTGGTGGATTAGCAGGACATTTTGGACAGGACAAAACATTTGCTCAGTTAAGTAAATTTTATTTCTAGCCTGGAATGTAGACCAATGTCAAGAAATTTGTTGAAAGGTGACAAAATACTGAATTGTATCAGCCAATGCCAATTCTAGACCGACCATGGGACTATATAAGTATCAAGTTTGTGTTAGTATTGCCAAGAAATCAACAAGGTAATGATTCAATTTATGTGGTTGTTGATAGATTTTAAAAAATGACACACTTCATAGCTTGTAAAAAGACCAATGATGCAACTCACATTGCATATTTGTTCTTTAAAGAAGTTGTTAGGTTGCATGGGTTGCCAAAAAGTGTTGTTTCTGATAAAGACACAAAATTTGTGGGTCATTTTTGAATAACTTTATGGAAAAATTTAGGGACTAATCTCAACTTTAGTTCAACATACCACCCGCAAACTGATAGGAAAATAGAGGTGGTAAATAGAAGTTTGGGAAATATTTTGAGATGTCTGGTAAGCGAGCATCCCAAACAGAGGGATCAGGTACTTGCATAAGCAGAGTTTGCATATAATGACTCACCTAATAGAAGCACATGATTAAGTCCATTTCATATTTTGTATGGAATGCATCCTAGAGGAATTTATGAATTAAGGAATCTGGGAAAACAAGAAATTAGAAGTATTGATTGTGAAGATTTTGCAGTAAGTATGCAGGAAAGGGTCAAGCAATAGCTACATGACAACAACAATAAGTACAAACAAAAGGTAAATTTAAAGAGAATATAGTTGGATTTTGAAGTTGGAGATTTGGTCATGGCGCACCTCAGAAGAGAAAGGTTTCCTAGAGGGGAATATAACAAATTAAAACTTTAAAATATTGGACCATGTAAAGTATTAATGAAATTTTCCTCAAATGCTTATGAAATGGAACTTCCAAGTAACCTTGGAATTTCTCCAATTTTTAATATATCATATTTGTACCCTTTCAAGAAAACAACAGATAATTTCACAGATACACCTGGCAGTGATAACGTGCAGACTATTGACTAGGAGAAACAACTACCTACAACCCAATAGAAGCAGATTGAATTTATTTTGGACCAAAAGGTAGTAAAGAAGACAAGGGGTAAAGAATAATTTCAGTACTTAATCAAATGGAAAGGACAACCACTTGAAGATGCCACATGGATGGAAACAACATCAATATCTAAGTATGGTACAAGTATTGAAGAATTATTACAACAAGCCCAAGAACAAGTTGTTTGTTCCGAGGGACTCTAATGCAAGAGAATCTTCTACATCAATCTAGTATTTAACCTCTAAGGTCTTAGGAACTTTATAAAAGGAAGTTGGTTTCCTCATTGTAATTGTTTTTAATCATTTTCCTAAGTTGTAATAGTCTAGGATGTTGGATTACTGGGAGGGGGGGGTGAACCAATAATAGAGCAATAATCCTTTTAACCACACTATGCAAGTGTTATTTATCTTTATGATCAATATAGAATTATCATCCAATAATTTCAGAGTAAATAAACCATGAACAAATGAGAAATCATACACATACACAGTACACCATTTTTTTTTACGTGGAGACCCAATGCGGGAGAAAACCACAAAATGTTTTTTCTTATTTGTCTTTAAGAATTACATTCATTGGAAGCACCAACTTCCTTTGTTTTCCAACTGCAACTGGAAGGAGGCTCCGACCCCCTATTTTCAAGCTACAACTAGAAGGAAGTTACAACCCCCTATGTTCTCTGGATACAACCGAAAGGTGGCTACAACCACCTATCCTTGCCCCGTCCAACCGTCCTGAAATATAAGTGCCAAATGTAGAAACTAAATATTCCATTGTCACAACATGTTCTCTCAAATATATCATTGTATATTCATCAACCAATATGATCTAATCACATATACCTCAAACATTATACCACAAGTTTGTACCTCAAACCATGTGTTAGAACCTCACTGTTATACAACCTCTATCTGTACCAACAACTTCAACAACACACCTCAACCAAAATCCCTCAAACATGAACCAATACTAAACTTCAATAGATCTGCCTCAGATCAACTATACAACAAGCCCTAAACTTTCAAGAGTGCATCCAACATATTTACAAGGCAAACCCTCAACCAGATTCATAAATTCAACTGTACACATATGAAAACCATACATTTTTCTTCTTGTAGCGTTCTGTTGTCGCGAATATGCCGCTACAATTTTCCTGTCGCGGTTTTTCTGCCGCACTTTTCCTGTTGCGATTTTCATGCTGCACTTTTCCTGTCGCGATTTTCCTGCCGCACTTTTTCTGTCGTAGTTTTCCTATTGCGATTTTGTTTTCTGCCACGATTTTTTTGCTGCACTTTTTTTGCCACAGTTTTCCTGCCGCAATTTTTCTACCACAGTTTTCTCTATCAATAATACCTGCCCAAATAACATTTCACAAAATAGATATTCAATGATATTCAATAGGTGCTAATGAGAGAGCATTTCTCTCTTATTTATACTTCCATGTAGCTTCCTCAAGGGGTTACCTTCTAACCAACTTAACCAACTTTCCTTACTTTAGATCTAACCCACTTCTAACCACTTGTCCACTTCTAACTCACTTTGCTACAAATAGTAAATTCTCCACTTCTAGTTGCAACTAAATTATTATTTAATTAATTTCTTTTGCAACCACTTTGACTTATTCATAAATAGTAAACTTGCCACTTCTTGTTGCAACCACTTTATTATTTAAATAATTTCTCTTTGAAACCACTTTGACTACTTTATTATTTAAATAATTTATCTTTACTCACAACTTCTTGTTGCAACTAACTTTTCTATAATTAGTCAATTCATAACTTCTTTGCCCTTAACTAAATTCTTGTTGCAACCACTTTAATATTTAATTTATTTCTTGGTGCAACAACTATACCCATGATTAACTCCTAGTTACCATCAATTTGACTAGTACACTTTTTCTAGGAGCTTCTATAATAATTGACTTCTTTGACCTTATAGGGGCTTCTAGATAACTCATGAGGGTTCTCCAACTTCATATGGTCATAACTCTCTAACCGTGAGGAGTTATGTGATGTTCCACATATCATCGGAAATGGCATGACATGTATTATCCATCTAGAATAGTCTTACCTGCAACTATATTAAACTTCATACCATTATACATCAATCAAATTGAAGTCCCTTAATCATATTGTTGGGGCTACCGGACTTGCTTCAAGGGTTGTCATCAATGACAACCAACCCAATTAATCAACATAGGGTGTTCGAGAAGAAGACCATTTTTCCATGAATGTAATAGGAGGTGGAAGAATTAGATAAATTGGGAATTATGTTTGGATTTGATCCTATCATTCAGGATTAGAATCAAGTTATTTTAGGCTAAATAGATTTTATGTATAATTTTGGTCAGATTCAATCCTATCTGCATGGATTGGATTGATCTTATCCTTAATGCATTAAAAGGATGATAGGCGAGAACAAAGTGCGTATGAGAGGGTTGCAGAGTGAGAAGTGTGAGTGTGAAAAGGTCCAGGAGACCTAGAAGGGAACCATGGTTATTGTCCTTATGTGTTGAATTGTTTGAATTCTATTATGTTGTCAAATAGTGTGAGAATGAATGTGTGTTACAGGTTCCAGATCGACCCTTACACAGAGTGAAATCCACATTTTCAAATATTTTGTGTTTTGTTTGTTTAATGTGGATGAATCAATGGTTCACATGTTTCTTGCAGTCGAGGAATATTCACCATCGATCACGATAGGATCGATAGTGATCCAATTCTAAATAAAATCATTGAATTATAAAAAGGCGATTCACAAGTCTGATTGGATAGTTGATTAAAAAGGAAGATCGACGATTCTAATTCAATTGCAGGCCCCTAACTAGCATGGAGGTTAATTTCGGGGTACCCCCCCCCCCTGCAATTTCAACGCACGTAGAATTTGAAATCCACGCATCAACAATCAGTGGATTGTGGTACCCCCTGTCTCGAGATTCAGACCGTAGTTGCAACCCCCTACAAAGTAACCTTTAGTTTTGAGCGCAAGGTCATATGATAAAGGAGATTAAGCCCATGAAGTTAATCCCTCGGTTCCATCGCATGGTCGTATGGAAAAGGAAAAGATCTTAAGGGCCTTTTGAGATAAATTTCAAATTACTTCTTTAATTTCAAATTTTTGTTAAGTAGTCTAGTTCTCTACAAATGATTTGAGAATGATAGAAGGGAATCTTACTGGATTGGTTGTCAGTATCTAAGCTTCTCTTAAGTATAAGCTTGATGGCTATCAATGATTGGAGAAAAGACCAATTTCAAATTCTTGTTTGAATATTTAAGATGTGAAGACCTAAGTGTAATACCCCATTTTGTCATCAAATTTTTCATATGTTGTTATTTAGTTATATATTGTATTGATGGGCTCTACATTGACATTTTATATTTTGATATTATGTGACATCCCATTTTTTGGGATGGCAAAAAGAAGTGATTCATTTTGGAAATCCCATTTTTGGAATGGGGGCTTGAATAGTAAGACCCCATTAGGAAATGTTTCTGAAAATATAAATACATAAACAAATGATATAATTTGTAAGATAGGACAATACATCAAAAGTATTATGATATTTTCATTCACTATATGTGAGTTGATTGTTTTGTGACATGCAAGATATAAAGTATTTTGATGTGATAAGTGGATGACTACTCATGCTTATTAATTGTACATGCATTAAGTGGTTGGCTAACACTCCATCACACATTCACTTGGGCTAGACCCAATTTACATAGGGTTTAATTATTCTTTGTTTATTATACTTTTTAGAAAATTTTATGTCAATGTTATGACTTGAGAAAGGTTTATACAAATGTTGTATATGTAATTTTAACCCTTTTTGAATAAAATTGAGTTTTTTTTGTGTGTGAAAAAATCACCCCACGTGGTATCATAAAGTCAGGTCTTTTTCCACTACTATTTTTTCCATACACAAATAAATCTAATTGAGGATAATTCGCATGAAATACCATAATGTCATTCAAATCAAAACGTGAAAATATTAATTTCTTTGTTTTCATGGAAAACCTTGCAATAAACCCTCCTAATACTTCCTTCTGATCCATGGTGGTAAATGGGGTAAACCGTTGGCATTGATTGTGGCACCTAACCCTGGGGAAACCAAGAGATTTGAACCTATGACCTCCTAACTCTGAGAAATTTCATGTCTATCTCCAAGGCTGATCAAGCAAACCCTTGAGGCTTAAGACATTTATTTCATTATCCAAACGACATAATCATCATACAAAATGCATCACATAAAAATAAACATGCTAGTCATGTTTTATGCATTTAAAAAACATATAAAAACATATATGTCTATAAATAGCATGTTAAAATGAATAATTGTGCCAAAGGAAACTTTTAAAGGAGTGGTATCCCTCAAACCTTCATCATCCAACCTTGTCATCATATACCACCAGTCTTGGAAAATTGTCTCGCCACTTGTCCTCCACCATCTATCCTTATTATGATGAAATATTACATGGCACTATTGGATCTATACTTCAAATTGAAAGGTATTTAAATCAAAGATTATGAGATGATCTAGAACATTCATTGTGATATGTTATGATCCTTGTTTTGAAAAAGTTTGGTGCAAGGTGGTTGGTTGACTTTGCAATTCTATGTAGTTGTTGAGGGATATTCTACTATCTATATATATGTTTATTGTGGCATGCTTGATCTATAAACTATCATGGATATTCCACTAGAACATTTCATCACAAAAGATCTTGTATTATTCCAAAATATTTTATTATGCAGGTTTATTTCCTTAGATCTCAAATTTGTTAGCATTAGCTTATTGCTCAAATTGACAAAAATAACTAAAATACAAAAAAGAAAAAAAACAATAAAATGAACACAAGATGTGTCCTGGGAAACCCAAAATGGGAGAAAACCCAGCTTGAAGGTGAGGTCTGTGCTCTGGTGTCTTTTCTTCAGTTATGTAAATGCAAGTACAAATAAAGGGGCACTCACTATGGAGTTGCATTTGACACCGTGGCCTAAATGGTTACTACAAAATCTCTTGCCTTCTTTGTTTTTCTCTCAAAATCCCACTCCTATATTTTCTTCTCAACTTTGGAACAAGTACAATGAAGAATGGAATCCTTTGTCCTCCTAACTTCTTAGTATTTAACAAAGCTTGATATTAGTCTAGGGTTAGGGTTTTTGCATCCTCAACCCTCAATTAGTGATAAGTTTTTGGACCTTCTATAATATTCTTGAAATACCATTGGTGGCTAGCCCCACATGTGTGAGTAATGGTGATTGACATGGCATCCACTTGGCAACATGGTATTCAACAATGTAGGTCAACTTACAAGAGACATAACTTCCACATACGAGCTCTGATTAAGGTGATTTTCACTTTGTTGGAAAGGTCTTGGTGTTTCATAACAATGTCAAGGGGATGAAAGCTATGCTTATAAATTTTTTACCCCAAAAAATACCATTTTATGCACCAAATGGCTTTGGAAGGTTTCAGACCCCAAATCTCCAAACTAGGACCTATCGCTAAAATGGGTCCTGCAAGCCAATTCCTCCAATTTTTCCACCTGAAAATTAACAATATAGATGAAAACTTATATAATGATACAATATGGATCAGTGCTCAACTTCTACCATAGGAGTATTGGTTCCCCCATTTCTCAGTCTCTTCATGCCTCCTCCTTGAAAAAATGAAAACATGAGTCTCTTAAATCTTATATAGTGGGGTCCTTTCAAATTGATTTACATGTTCCTTGCAATCCTCTCAACTATTACCTTTCACATTAATTTGTATGTTCCTTGTAGTCCTCTCAACCTTTTGAAATAATTTGCATGGTTCAATACATGCTCAAGACTGGAATCTGAAAATTTGAAGAAAAAATTTGATACAACAACATTCTTGTTGATGTCCTAAGAAATGTTGGATCTTACATTAATCAACTTAGAGATCCCTATGTACATGAAACAATAAAAATATTTAGAAAGTTGTGGAAGTAATTTAGGAAAGATGCATTACTAATATTTTTTTTAAAAGTGATAGCATTCAAACAATAGATAATGATCGATGAGAAGAAATATTGTGTAGTATGCATGGATTGAACATTACATGGGATCTAGAGGATGTATCCCAAATGTCGAATCCTCTCCAATCCTCATGCGTAACTCCTTAAACTTGCAAATAAAAAATGACTTTCATAAGAGAATAATTATGTTGAAGGCATTTTTTAAGGGCAAGGCTCCTCGTTATGTATCTTATTGACTATAATTCCACATTATCATTATCATCCTCCCCTGTGTTTGGGCTAACATTCCCCCCTACACTTGGGCTCTATTATTCTTGAGCACAAATACCTCAATTGCCATTCATTCCACCACAATCCATAGGTTCGTATCTTCTTCTTCAATTCTAGTTCCTATAGCTTAGAACCCATGATTCAATGAATTCATTCATTAAACCAATAAAATATAACATTTTCATAAAGTTAGTTGTCTGAATAACATCAAAAACTTGTAAAATATGTAAACAGATGAACAAAAGTAACATCTACAAGGCCTTCTAGAAGATGTAAAATCTCAACTTAGCAATGGTGTCCTGAACCTAATGGCCTTTGATTATATGTTAGTAAACACACATAGACATTTTTCCATGAGACTTATTCCACTATGTAATCAATTCGTCTCTCCATAACTTGTTGCATCATCCTCGCAACTATACACATATATAGAGTCGCTCAACTTAAAAATTTTGAGCCATACAATTTCTATTTTCAAGAGATTCAATGAAGAGAACATAGGTTGACCCGATGTTTATTAATTGTTTGATAAATAACTAGTGTCGACTTCATAAGAAATCCTTAATTATTTTCTTTGTGTCTTCCCGAGAATAAAATATTGAACTTCAATTCCTTCAAGATAACAAGCCCAATGAAAATTCTAATGTTCCTAGAGGCACGATGAGAGTTTAGTGAGCAGGTGTAGGATGTTTATAGGGTTTGGGATAACATGAAAAATAGACAACATAGAGATCATAGCAGAATGGAGGGTGGAAGAGCCTAACCAATGGTAGCCACAACACCAAGCGTCTAGAGTACCATGTCCTTTGAGGATGTAGTATAGGGCGATGCTAGAGTGGGACCAGATCNAAAGGTGGAAGGAAGAATACCTGACCTAACTTGTAAGGATAAATGAAACCAGGTGAATGAATTTAAGATAAAGAATGGTCATTTGGCCAAATCATTCAATAACCCAAGTCACAAAGTAACATCCTCTAAAATAGTTGGTTACATCCAATACATGAAATATCACGTAATAATAGGTAAATTTATGGGAATTTGGTCATCGGCGAAAGATTTAACTTGGTGGATTAACAATAGGTGGAAACCAAAGGGATAGTTGGACTTAAAACTTGGATCTAAGTGTTTTTTCACTTCCATATTTTCATGCATTTAATATCATGACCAAGTCTTTGAAGAGGGACCTTATTTTTTCAACTTGGCAGGGATACCTCTAAGGTTTTGGATTGAGATATTTTCACTAGAGAAAGAGGACTTTGTGAAAACACCAGTCTGGATAAGGATGTATTCATTGTCGTAGGAATCTTAGAGAAAGAAACTCTAATAGACATCAATAATACCCTATGCCATTTTTTCAAAACCTTGGAGGTGACTTTTACGAAGAGATATACCTCATACGCAAGTATATGTGTATACATTAACGTCTCTAGACCTCTCCCTAAATCCATACACATTAGCTTCCAAGACACATAATGGGTGGAAACTCTAGATTATGAGCATATCCCTTTTAGGTGCTAGAAATTCCATGAACATGGGAACCTCTTTAAGGATTTCCCACAAAATGCAGAAGAAAATTAGAATAAGGAATAAAGAAACACATCAAGATGGATTCACCAAATTACCAAGCAAACACAAGCAGGGAAAGAAGATAAACAAACTAGTTTCAAATGATCCAACCAAGGATTCCAACAGATTTCAAATCCTGGCAACTTCAAAAAAGGATGTAGCTCAAGAAGGGGAAACCTCCACGAAGAAGACAAAGCAAGAGAAAATAGAGACGCATAACGAAGAGGAGCACAAATGAAGGAAATACACATACTAGTGATCAAATCTAGAAAGCAACCCGACAATCATAGATGGACAAGATATGGAAACAGAAGAAGAAGCAACGAAGGATTTTGATGAGGAAACAACAAGGAAAGATATGGATATGGAAGAGACTGAGTTAGATCTACAAGATTTGATACAACTTCATTAATTACAAAGGGAATTAAAAAAATGAAAATCCAAGGTACATCCTACAAATGTAACTAGTAGTTATATTGATAATATAAGTATCAAAACATCATCTCTTGAAGCCCATAAAAAATCTACAGTATAAGAGATAAAAGAGGTTGAAAGTCATCTAAGAAAAAATAGAAGAAGAGGGATCACACCTTGTGGACTCTGAACCAACAAAGGGACTCCCAGAGAAATAATTTGCATCCCAACCAAAGGTTTAACATGAAGATTATATCCTGGAACATAAGAGGCTTGAATGCAGCTAGCAAACATCAAATGTTAAAAAATAAAATCAATAAATACAACGCATCAATGGTCATGTTACAGGAGACCAAATGTAATGACAACACTATGACAAACATAGCATATAAATGTTGGAGAGGATGTAGAAGCATAGCTACCAAAGCCACAAGTTATGCAGGTGGCTTATCCATTCTATGGGACCCGACCTAAATCATTTTTTTGAAATGAATCAAAATTGCATAACTTCATCATGGTAAGTTTTAAAATCCTTCACTTAGTAGACCAACAATTTATCACTAATATTTACAGACCTACTATTCCAACCCTCAAGAAACCATCACTACAATGAGAACACCTTGTAGTGGAGGTATTCGCAGAGGCTTTTAGTGTTACAAGATTTGGAAAAAAATTCAAAAAAATCTCTACTATTCGTAGCAAAGGTTTTAACAGATGTTCCATATAACTAAAAAAAAATGGAAGGACGAAGGTTTTAGCATAGGTTTTTTCGTCGGTGCTTGTATTGGTAAAACATACCAGTGCGGTCTTAAGTAACCTGCATTGGTGCGTACACAAAACTAAAAAGCACTAGTGCTCTTATAATTATTATGCATCGGTTACACATTTTATGTTATATGCAACACCGTTGTTTTTTGGGTTTATGTACACATCGGTTTGTTTTTTTTTTGTATGCAACACCAGTGCTCGTATCAATATTATGCACAAGATCTTTTTTTTTTGTTTAATGGCACACTGGTGCTCGTATAATTTGTACTCACTGGTGCCCATATTACCATGTGCACTGGAGGGTAGTGAAATTTCATATATTTGAGGTGAGATGTCGATGTCATTCTTTGTTACTAACCACCAGTGCATATATTATATGTAAAACATCGATGCATATATTATTTGTAAAGCACCAATGCATATTGTAATCATGCACACTGTAATATTTTGAAATGATAAATATAATCGTATGTTATATCATTTAAATCAATAGTTCTTTTTCACAATTTTGCACCAGTGCTYCAATGTAATTAATAGGCACTRGTGCATATAACTCATAAAAACACATTGTTTTATATATTMTGGCATGCACCATTTAGTGAGTTCAAAAGAATACACTGCATTGATATGTATATATTTTAATTATTTATTTTTTACAACTTTKCAATTGATCATCTCAAAATCAAATATTTTTTATAATAATATTGATTTTTATATTTTTGTTATTGTGTTTTTGATATAATGATTGAATTAATGCATTATCCAGCGTATTACACCTATGTTATTTGTAACAATGTAAATCATCCATATATTAATTAATAAACAACACAACATTTTACAACATTCGACAATGAAATAAAATAAGAAACCCATTTTATTATATATGAATAAGAGACCCATTGTCATACAAAATGGGGCAACATAAAGCTCCACAATAATCAGAATGCAACCAATATGTAATTTTTACACTTATTGTAAGGTCTGTCCAAACAGAGCCTTATAAAACATAATTTAAATAAAGAAATGCTATAATAATTTCTTTATTGTTCTCTATTCAACATAATAACAACTCACTGTTCAGCAGAATTTAAAAATGAGAGCAACATGATAATGAATAACGCATGATAATGAATAACATGTTCAACAGAAAAAATAAAAAAATAAAAAATTGAACAATATAGCAATAATTAACACAGCATAATAATGATGATAAATACCTCAAACTGATGTTGTTCTGAAACTCTGCCCCAAGCTCAAGCTCTTCCCAAAACTAACTAACCTCTCAGCCAGCTAGGAACAACCTATCCGACTCCCTAGCCCCAGGATTTCTTATGGTTTCCTAGCCCCCGAGCCCAAAATTCCCAGCAACAGGTGCCCCCTATGAAAGTCCTCAAGCAAACTCCTCAAGTAAAACCCAAATGAAACCAGTAATCCAGATGCAGTCCAAAACTGTTCCTCCCTTCACCTTCTCCCTCTCCCATAAATTAAAATATCTTGACCCCAAAAAGAGCTCTCCCTTCCCGAGTGTTTTTTCTTGCCTTATGTCCCTTCCCTTTCATTATCCACCGCCTTATCCCCCCATTAAACCTCAACCACCTTATCCCCCCTTCCATAAATGGGTCCATCTACCAATACAATTATATTATAAAATAAGTCTCCAAAATAAAAATTAATAATTTATTAAACTAATATTCATTAAACAAATATTTAATCATGATAATTAATTAATTAATTATGGTTGTTACATACACCCACCCTTCAGGAAACTTCATCCCGAAGTTAAAGTAATTTATAATACAAGGGAAATGACACATGGTTCACACATTCATATCCATTAAACAACATTATCAGTAAGTAAGCCAAAGAAAACTCATACATACTAAAGTACATGTGCAAGAAATGCATGTGTAGCTAGCACATACAAGTCTCGTGCATGTACTAATAACAATAACTATCACCTCTATAGTAATTTATGTATGCATCCAATCCAATCAACAAGACTATTCATGTTATAAAAGATAATAAACCAATCAAATGTTTGTGAAATCCCTTAATTACAATAATCTAGCTCAACAATGTTTATTTAGACAATTGTAGTTTAGTTAAGTAATTATGAATATACATATATACACATTTTCTTTTTAGAAGGAAAAACAATAAATTCCACCATAAGGCAAATCTCCATACACTCTCAACTATTTCTATTCATCCTTCCTCCCTAACTTACTTCCATCTTCCATTCCTATCCTTCCTTTGCTGGACTATCTTGGAGCGTCAACTATATTGGCCTAACTCCAAATAGAACCCGTAAGCAGAAGTGTCACTATCTTGACCAAGCTTCCCCAGCTAGCAACTGACAGTCATCATCGCACATCTAGGGGAGCGTGAGCTAACACCATCCTCCCATGACTCCAGGTTTCAGAGGATACATGGTGGGAAATGCCTCCACCCCTCTTAATAGGACTAGGGTCCACACCCTACAATGGAATATACAGTGGCATTGTGTTGCTGGGAATTTTGTCATCGT
>JASDQU010372497.1:42297-60893 GCA_032191745.1 Picea mariana
GTGTGTGTGTGTGTGTGTGTGTGTGTGTGTGTGTGTGTGTGCGTGCGCGCGCGCGCGCGCGCGCACACACACACACGCGCGTGCATGAATGTGTGTGCGCGTGTGCATGCACATGTTAATCATATATGATTATGATAAAATGGATGGTTGTAAGTGAAGGTGTATTAATGCCTTTGAATTTCACAGAAGTGGCAGGTTGGCTAGAGGTAAATGCTAATGCACAGTCTTGGGGTGTATGCTTGTAGTTTACCAAACAATGTATCAAAGCAGATGATACTCCTTATTTCCATCACTATAATCCATAATACAAATGAATGATTATTTGTTTATAGCATGTAGATGTAGATAACACACACAATTATCTAATTAAAGAGAATCATTGTTATCTAGCGAGCAATCAACTTGAAATGAGCATTGTGGCTAAAAACCTTTGGTTCCAATGATTCAACAAGCCAACAAATTGAGCAAGGAGGTGATTTCATGGTAGGTTTCATCAATAACTCAAATAATAAGCAATGTTGTGGGTGAAATCAACAATCTAGTAAAAAATAATCATTGTGTTATATAGCTAATCAATAAATTGAATAAAGACCAATGAATACATAAGCTTGAGATCATTGCAAGGGAATATCTACTAATTAGCCAACCATCCAATCAGTTTCAGTTCTTTAGCTATCATTCACCAACCAAGCAAATGAACAATAATGAAAGTGTTGTACAAGCAACAAGCGATGTAATCAACCCAACCATTAAAGTGCCTAGACACATAATTAAACCAATGAGTTGATTAAGCCAAAAGGGAATTAAAAAAGTGCAGAAGCATTAATCTAACCTATCAATTAACCACATTGAACATGGAGATTTCCCTAGAAACTTAGATGGGAAAACCAACAAAGATGGGTTATGATTATGCTTGGGAATTTATTACAAACTGGAGCTATACACTCTAACACAGAGAATTCTTGTATTGTTACCCACTTGTGGTATTTCGCAATTTTTTTGGCTCAAAGACAATCTTCACTGTTCATGCATAGGATCAAACTCCTCTTCGTCCTCTAATATTTGAGTAGATTTTAGTCCAAGTCCTCATTCTTTTTCCATTGTACCCTTCTTCCTAAGATTCCATTTCTTTTACATCTCTCTTAGGCTATTTTTGTATCAAAGAAGCATTATTTATTATAATGCTACCTTGGAATGCCAACCATTAAGTGATTTGTTTCATCTTCTTAAGTCCATTGGCCTTTGGACTTCAAGTTGATTGTTGACTTCACCTTTGACAAAATTTATCTATTTTACAATGTTTAGAGGAGGGGTCATTTTAGATTAAAACAACTTTAAAAGGACAACTAAGGACTCTAAATTGATGCTAAAGAGATGCCTAAGGATGCTAAATACACCCCTAAGGACACTAAATATTCCCAAATGATGGCAATATCATGCAAAAGAGACCCCTAGGGATGCTAAAGAGATCCCTAAGGAAGCTAAGAGAAATAGAGTTATCTAGAGAACCTATGCATGCATACATTTTGATATCTTTTTCATTGTAATTGTCTCTAAACTTCACTTATTATATTGTGATGTTAATATGTTAGTCTAAGATATGTTAAAAAGTGCTAAGAATTGGCCTTATAATTGGTGCTCACTAGGGGTGTATGTGTATGTTTAAATTCATAATGGAATAGGAACCTTGAGTGTAGTTGTGCAGTTGATAATGTATGGAATGTATTAGAGGACAACAAAATGGAAACATGACTAGGAAGTGGACAAAGTGAAAGATCCAATGGGAACTTAGATGGGCAATATGAGTGAGCGAAAAAAAAAAAAAAGGTTCTCAAGTTGTTGACTAGAAGAATTCCAAAGAGCATTTTCATCTGTCGAATTGTTGATCCAATGCAGGCCAACATCCAAAAAGAATTGATGATCCTCCCTTTCTTCCCTTTCTCTATGTATCCACCCTTGATTCCCTTCAGTGTTCCACTTCTCTTTCTTTGGGGGTATGCTAGTTATTATATGTGATTGTCAATTCAACCAAATCATCACCTAATTAATCTTTGATTGTAAGATTTGAGAAGTTGCACCAAAATCTTAGTATCACCCTACATTTAGTGTTCTTCTAATTGGACACTTACTTTCTTTGAGTGCATAATGGACATTGGAAAAATCTCTTTAATTTTTTCTTTAAGTTAATTTCGAAGGTTATAAAGGCCTTCACATAATTAATAGGAACTTGCGTTGTACTCTAAGATATTAGGGTGATATGAACCTTCTCAATATTAATTGTCAAGAATAAACTCTATAATTTATTTTGAGCTTTGGAGGGCCAAGGATCCTCTATGGTGTTTCTAAGGAACTTTGTTACATAAGGTAACCCTATGGTCATAAATGTAGCTTGATTTTGGCATTTTAGGGTCTTCTCTTCACCTTGGAAAAAACTATAGTTAAATATACATTCATGGTTCATAACATCTAGAAGCTTGGGAGGATTTGAAGTTATTACTAAGGTGGAAGGATGACAAATTTCAATTTGATATCTCCTATAGTTAGCATTTAATTTGGTAGTTTTCATTAGACAATAACAAGTTGCTAGTTGAGCTTTGGAGGAACAAGGATCTTATATGGTGTTTCTAAGGAACTTTGTTACATAAGGTAACCCTATGGTCATAAATGTAGCTCGAGTTTGGAATTTTAGGGTCTTCTCTTCACCTTGGCCAAATCTATAGTTAAATGTACATTCTTGGTTCATAACATCTAGAAGCTTAGGAGGATTTTAAGTTATTACTAAGGTGGAAGGTTGACAAATTTCAATTTGATATCTTCTATAGTGAGCATTTGATTTGGTAGTTTTCATTAGACGATAACAAGTTGCTAGTTGATACTCCTTAGCTCATTCTCATCCTTAAGGATTTTCAAGAGAGGAATTAAAACCATCTTCACCTTAAGAGCTCAATGTTAATATATCTTCTCTTTAAACATGGATTTCAATATCCTATGAACTAGTGGAAAGATTGATGATGAAATGTATTTGATGTAGGATCATCTTCTACAACAATCTAGCAGTTGACCTCTAAGGTCTTAGAAACTTTATGAAAGGAAGTTGGTTTCCTAATTGTAATTGTTTTTAATCATTTTCCTAAGTTGTACTAGTCTAGGGTGTTTGAGAAGAAGGAAGTTTTTCCATGAATGTAATAGGAGATGGAAGAATTAGATAATTTGGGAATTATGTTTGGATCTGATCCTATCATTCAAGATTAGAATCGGTTTGTTTTAAGCTAAATAGAGTTTTTGTATAATTTTGGTCAAATTTGATCCTATCTCCATGGATTGGATTGATCCGATCCTTAATGCCTTAAAAGGATGATAGGTGAGAACTGAGTGTGTATGAGAGGGTTGTAGAGTGAGAAGTGTGAGTGTGAAAATTTCCAGGAGACCTAGAAGGGAATCATGGTTATTGTCCCTATGTTTCCATTCCTCTTCTAATAAGAATTTCAATCTTGTCAAATTCTGTGTGTTGAATTGTTTGAATTTTGTTATGTTTACAAATTGTGTAAGAATGAATGTTTGTTACATGTCCTAGATCGACCCTTACACAGAGCGAAATTCACATTTTCAAATGTTGTGTGTTTTGTTTGTTTAACGTAGACGAATCAATGGTTCACATGCCGCCTGCAGTCGAGGAATATTCATTTTCAATCACGATAGGATTGACGATGATCCAATCCTAAATAAAATCATTGAAATATCCAAAGGAAATTCATAAATCCATCTGGATCATTGACTAAAAAGGAATATCGATGATTCTCATTCAATTGTGGGCCCCTAACTAGCACAAAGTTTAATTTTGGGGCACCCCCCCACAATTTCAACACATGTGCAATTTGAAATCCATGCGTCAACAATTGGTGGATTGTGGTACCCCTTGTCTTGATATTCATATTGTAGCTGCAACCCCCCACAAAGTAGCCTATGGTTTTGAGCTCAAGGTCATTAGATAATTGAGCTTAAGCCCGTGAATTTAAGCCTTCGATTCCAAGGTATGGTCGTATGGAAAAAGAAAAGATCTTAAGAGCCTTTTGAGGTAATGTTCGAATTACTTATTTAATTTTGAATTTTTGTTAATTAGTCCAGTTCTCTAAAGAATATTTGAGAATGATATAAGGGAACCAGACCTGGTTGGTCATCAGTTTGGTATCAGAGCGCAACAACTAGGAAAGGCTAAGAAGAATTGAAGATGGCCTTTTGAATACGAGGAGGAAGAGGTCGGGGTCAAGGAAGACCTATTGCAAATACTGAAGTCATTGAAGAAATGAGAAACCTTCAAGAACGATTGGAGGTAATGGAAGCTTCCAGAGGTGTTGATTTGGGAGATGTCAGTGAAGAAGAAGAAGAAGTTGCAAAAGCCAAAGAGGGAGCAGAGCCTGAAGAAGAAGGTTTTGAAGAAAAATTAATTAGAGTTATCATGGGATTCATCTCTAGACCAAGAATGGAGGTGCCACTATATGAAGGAAACCTGAATGTAGATGAATTGATGGACTGGATCAGTACTTTGGACACTTGAGACACCTCATGTTGGTTTTAGATAACCTCCAGCAAGAAAAGCTATTAATCAATTTGAAAAAGTGTAGTTTTGTGAAGACAAAATTGGTTTATCTTGGTTTTGTGATATTTGGAGAAGGCTTGAAAATGGATCAAGAAAAGGTAAAGGCTATAATAAATTGGCCTACTCCAAAGAATGCTTTTGAGATAAGGATTTTTCATGGCTCGGAAAGATTCTATAGAAAATTTCTCAGGATTTTTAGTGGTATACGTGCTCCAATTATAGAAACCATTAAAGTAACCAAACAACTATTTAAATGTATCGAAGTAGCTAATAAAAGTTTTAAGTTAGTAAAGAAGAAGATAACAAAACAACCAATTTTAGCACTACCAGATTTTAATAAACTATTTCAAGTTGAATGTGATGCAAGTGGGACTGCAATATGAGTTGTTCTAAGTCAAGAAAAGAAACTAGTTGCTTATTTTAGTGAAAAATTAAATGAAGCAAATCAGAAATATTCTTCATATGACAAGGAGTTTTATGCAATTATTCAAGCACTAAAGAAATGGAGACATTACCTCGTGCCAAAGGAATTTGTTATTTACACTGATAATCATGCCATGCGATATATTAGCAACCAAACAAAATTAAATCAGAGACATGTCAAATGGATTAAGTTCTTGCAAAATTTCACTTTTGTTATTAAACATATAAGTGGGCATTGAAATAATATAGCAAATGTGTTGAGTAGAGTCAATTTGATTTTACAAGAGTTTCAAGTAAATCTTGTGGGATTTGATGAGTTGAAATAAATGTATAAAGGTGATGTAGACTTTAAATATGCTTATGCATCCTGTGAAAATCCAGTAAGTAGAGACAAAAATCCATGGTTGGACTACATGATTCAAGAAGATTTATTATTTAAAAGCAGTAAATTATGCATTCCAAGATGTTCAATGAGGGAAAACCTATTTAAGGAAAAGCATAGTGGTGGATTAGCAGGACATTTTGGACAGGACAAAACATTTTCTCAGTTAAGTAAATTTTATTTCTAGCCTGGAATGTAGACCAATGTCAAGAAATTTGTTGAAAGGTGCAGGGTTTGTCAGTATGCAAAATGAAGGAGACAAAATACTGAATTGTATCAGCCATTGCCAATTCTAGACCGACCATGGGACTATATAAGTATCAAGTTTGTGTTAGTATTGCCAAGAAATCAACAAGGTAATGATTCAATTTATGTGGTTGTTGATAGATTTTAAAAAATTGCACACTTCATAGCTTGTAAAAAGACCAATGATGCAACTCACATTGCATATTTGTTCTTTAAAGAAGTTGTTAGGTTGCATGGGTTGCCAAAAAGTATTGTTTCTAATAGAGACACAAAATTTGTGGGTCATTTTTGGATAACTTTATGGAAAAATTTAGGGACTAATCTCAACTTTAGTTCAACATACCACCCGCAAACTGATGGGAAAATAGAGGTGGTAAATAGAAGTTTGGGAAATATTTTGAGATGTCTGGTAAGCGAGCATCCCAAACAGTGGGATCAGGTACTTGCATAAGCAGAGTTTGCATATAATGACTCACCTAATAGAAGCACATGATTAAGTACATTTCATATTTTGTATGGAATGCATCCTAGAGGAATTTATGAATTAAGGAATCTGGGAAAACAAGAAATTAGAAGTATTGATTGTGAAGATTTTGCAATAAGTATGCGGGAATTGCAGGAAAGGGTCCAGCAATAGCTACATGACAACAACAATAAGTACAAACAAAAGGTAAATTTAAAGAGACTATAGTTGGATTTTGAAGTTGGAGACTTGGTCATGGCACACGTCAGAAGAGAAAGGTTTCCTAGAGGGGAATATAACAAATTAAAACTTTAAAATATTGGACCATGTAAAGTATTAATGAAATTTTCCTCAAATGCTTATGAAATGGAACTTCCAAGTAACCTTGGAATTTCTCCAATTTTTAATATATCATATTTGTACCCTTTCAACGAAACAACAGATAATTTCATAGATACACCTGGCAGTGATAACGTTCAGACTATTGACTGGGAGAAACAACTACCTACAGCCCAGCAGAAGCAGATTGAATTTATTTTGGACCAAAAGGTAGTAAAGAAGACAAGGGGTAAAGAATAATTTCAGTACTTAATCAAATGGAAAGGACAACCACTTGAAGATGCCACGTGGATGGAAACAACATAAATATCTAAGTATGGTACAAGTATTGAAGAACTGTTACAACAAGCCTAAGAACAAGTTGTTTGTTCCGAGGGACTCTGATGCAGGAGCATCTTCTACATCAATCTAGTATTTAACCTCTAAGGTCTTAGGAACTTTATGAAAGGAAGTTGGTTTCCTCATTGCAATTGTTTTTAATCATTTTCCTAAGTTGTAATAGTCTAGGATGTTGGATTACTGGGAGGGGGGGGTGAATCAATAATCATTTTAACCACACTATGCAAGTGTTATTTATCTTTATGATCAATATAGAATTATCATCCAATAATTTCAAAGTAAATAAACCATGAACAAATGAGAAATCATACACATACACAGTACACCATTTTTTTTACGTGGAAACCCAATGCGGGAGAGAACCACAAAATGTTTTTTCTTATTTGTCTTTAAGAATTACATTCATTGGAAGCACCAACTTCCTTTGTTTTCCAACTGCAACTGGAAGGAGGCTCGGACCCCCTATTTTCAAGCTACAACCTAAGGGAAGCTCCAACTCCCCAATTCTTCAGCTACAACTAGAAGGAAGCTACAACCCCCTATGTTCTCTGGCTACAACCAGAAGGTGGCTACAACCACCTATCCTTGCCCCATCCAACCGCCCTAAAATATAAGTGCCAAATGTAGAAACTGAATATTCCATTGTCACAACCTGTTCTGTCAAATATATCATTGTATATTCATCAACCAATATGATCTAATCACATATACCTCAAACATTATACCACAAGTTTGTACCTCAAACCATGTGCTAGAACCTCACTGTTATACAACCTCTATCTATACCAACAACTTCAGCAACATACCTCAACCAAAATCCCTCAAACATGTACCAATACTAAACTTCAATAGATCTGCCTCAAATCAACTATACAACAAGCCCTAAACTTCCAAGAGTGCATCCAACATATTTACAAGGCAAACCCTCAACCAGATTCATAAATTCAACAGTACACATATGAAAACCATACATTTTTCTTCTTGTAGCGTTCTGCTGCTGCGAATTTGTTGCTACAATTTTCCTGTCGCGGGTTTTCTGCCGCACTTTTCCTGTCACGATTTTCACGCTGCACTTTTCCTGTCGCGATTTTCCTGCCGCACTTTTTCTGTCGTAGTTTTCCTGTTGCGATTTTGTTTTCTGCCACGATTTTTTTGCCACACTTTTCTTGCCACATTTTTCCTGCCGCGATTTTTCTGCCACACTTTTCTCTATCAATAATACCTGCCCAAATAACATTTCACAAAATAGATATTCATTGATATTCAATAGGTGCTAATGAGAGAGCATTTCTCTCTTATTTATACTTCCATGTAGCTTCCTCAAGGGGTTACCTTCTAACCAACTTAACCAATTTTCCTTACTTTAGGGCTAACCCACTTCTAACTCACTTTGCTACAAAGAGTAAATTCTCCACTTCTAGTTGCAACTAAATTATTATTTAATTAATTTCTTTTGCAACCACTTTCACTTATCCATAAATAGTAAACTCGCCACTTCTTGTTGCAACCACTTTATTATTTAAATAATTTCTCTTTGAAACCACTTTGACTACTTTATTATTTAAATAATTTATCTTTACTCACAACTTCTTGTTGCAAGTAACTTTTCTATAATTAGTCAATTCATAACTTTTTTGCCCTTAACTAAATTCTTGTTGCAACCACTTTAATATTTAATTTATTTCTTGGTGCAACAACTATACCCATGATTAAATCATAGTTACCATCAATTTGACTAGTACACTTTTTCTAGGAGCTTCTATAATAATTGACTTCTTTGACCTTCTAGGGGCTTCTAGATAACTCATGAGGGTTCTCCAACTTCATATGGTCATAACTCTCTAACCGTGAGGATTTATGTGATGTTCCACATATCATCGGAAATGGCATGACATGTATTATCCATCTAGAATACTCTTACCTGCAACTATATTAAACTTCATACCATTATACATCAATCAAATTGAAGTCCCTTAATCATATTGTTGGGGATACTAGAATTTGCTACCGGACTTGCTTCAAGGGTTGTCACCAATGATAACCGACCCAATTAATCAACATAGGGTGTTCGAGAAGAAGACCATTTTTCCATGAATGTAATAGGAGGTGGAAGAATTAGATAAATTGGGAATTATGTTTGGATTTGATCCTATCATTCAGTATTAGAATTGAGTTATTTTAAGCTAAATAGATTTTATGTATAATTTTGGTGAGATTCAATGCTATCTGCATGGATTGGATTGATCTTATCCTTAATGCATTAAAAGGATGATATGCGAGAACAAAGTGCGTATGAGAGGGTTGCAGAGTGAGAAGTGTGAGTGTGAAAAGGTCCAGGAGACCTAGAAGGGAACCATGGTTATTGTCCTTATGTGTTGAATTGTTTGAATTCTATTATGTTGTCAAATAGTGTGAGAATGAATGTGTGTTACAGGTTCCAGATCGACCCTTACACAGAGTGAAATCTGCATTTTCAAATATTTTGTGTTTTGTTTATTTAATGTGGATGAATCAATGGTTCACATGTTTCCTGCAGTCGAGGAATATTCACCATCGATCACTATAGGATCGATAATGATCCAATTCTAAATAAAATCATTGAATTATCAAAAGGCGATTCACAAGTCTAATTGGATAGTTGATTAAAAAGGAAGATCGACGATTCTCATTCAATTGCAGGCCCCTAACTAGCATGGAGGTTAATTTCGAGGTACCCCCCCCCTTCCCGCAATTTCAACAAATGCATAATTCGAAATCCACGCATCAACAATCGGTGGATTGTGGTCCCCTATCTTAATTCAAACCATAGTTGCAACCCCCTGCAAAGTAGCCTTTAGTTTTGAGCACAAGGTCATATGATAAAGGATATTAAGCCCATGAAGTTAATCCCTCGGTTCCATTGCATGGTCGTATGGAAAAGGAAAAGATCTTAAGGGCCTTTTGAGATAAATTTCAAATTACTTCTTTAATTTCAATTTTTTGTTAATTAGTCCAGTTCTCTACAAAATATTTGAGAATGATAGAAGGGAATCTTACTAGATTGGTTGTCAGTGTCTAAGCTTCTCTTAAGTATAAGCTTGATGGCTATCAATGATTGGAGAAAAGACCAATTTCAAATTCTTGTTTGCATATTTAAGATGTGAAGAGCTAAGTGTAATACCCCATTTTGTCATCAAATTTTTCATATGTTGTTATTTAGTTATATATTGTATTGATGGGCTCTACATTGACATTTTATGTTTTTATATTATGTGACATCCCATTTTTTGGGATGGCAAAAAGAAGTGATTCATTTTGGAAATCCCATTTTTGGAATGGGGGCTTGAATAGTAAGACCCCATTAGGAAATGTTTTTGAAAATACAAATACATAAACAAATGATATAATATGTAAGATAGGACAACACATCAAAAGTATTATGATATTTTCATTCACTATATGTGAGTTGATTGCTTTGTGACATGCAAGATATAAAGTCTTTTGATGTGATAAGTGGATGACTACTCATGTTTATTAATTGTACATGCATTAAGTGGTTGGGTAACACTCCATCGCACATCCACTTGGGCTAGACCCAATTTACATAGGGTTTAATTATTCTTTGTTTATTATACTTTTTAGAAAATTTTATGTCAATGTTATGACTTGAGAAAGGTTTATACAAATGTTGTATATGTAATTTTAATCCTTTTTGAATAAAACTGCATTTTTTTTGGGTGTGTGAAAAAAACACCCCACGTGGTATCATAAAATCAGGTCTTTTCCACTACTATTTTTTCCATACACAAATTAATCTAATTGAGGATAATTCACATGAAATACCATAATGTCATTCAAATCAAAACGTGAAAATATTAATTTCTTTATTTTCATGGAAAACCTTGCAATAAACCCTCCTAATACTTCCTTCTTATCCATGGTGGTAAATGGGGTAAACCGCTGGCATTGATTATGGCACCTAACCCTGGGGAAACCAAGAGATTTGAACCTATGACCTCCCAACTCTGAAAAATTTCATGTCTATCTCCGAGACTGATCAAGCAAACCCTTGAGGCTTAAGACATTTATTTCATTATCCAAAAGACATAATCATCATACAAAATGCATAACATAAAAATAAACATGCTAGTCATGTTTTATGCATTTAAAAAACATATAAAAACACATATGTCTATAAATAGCATGTTAAAATGAATAATTGTGCCAAAGGAATCTTTTAAAGGAGTGGTATCCCTCAAACCTGCATCATCCAACCTTGTCATCATATACCACCAGTCTTGGAAAATTGTCTCACCACTTGTCCTCCACCATCTATCCTTATCATGATGAAATATTACATGGCACTATTGGATCTATACTTCAAATTGAAAGGTATTTAAATCAAAGATTATGAGATGATCTAGAACATTCAGTGTGATATGTTATTATCCTTGTTTTGAAAAAGTTTGGTGCAAGGTGGCTGGTTGACTTTACAATTCTATGTAGTTGTTGAGGGATATTCTACTATCTATATATATGTTTATTGTGGCATGGTTGATCTATAAACTATCATGGATATTCCACTAGAAAATGTCATCACAAAATATCTTGTATTATTCCAAAATATTTTATTATGCAGGTTTATTTCCTTAGATCTCAAATTTGTTAGCATTAGCTTATTGCTCAAATTGACGAAAATAACTAAAATACAAAAAAGAAAAAAAACAATAAAATGAACACAAGATGTATCCTGGGAAACCCAAAATGGGAGAAAACCCAGCTCGAAGGTGAGGTCTGTGCTCTGGTCTCTTTTCTTCAGTTATGTAAATGCAAGTACAAATAAAGGGGCACTCGCTATGGAGTTTCATTTGACACCGTGGCCTAAATGGTTACTACAAAATCTCTTGTCTTCTTTGTTTTTCTCTCAAAATCCCACTCCTATATTTTCTTCTCAACTTTGGAACAAGTACAATGAAGAATGGAACCCTTTTTCCTCCTAACTGCTTAGTATTTAACAAAGCCTGATATTAGTCTAGGGTTAGGGTTTTTGCATCCTCAACCCTCAATTAGTGATAAGTTTTTGGACCTTCTATAATATTCTTGAAATACCACTGGTGGCTAGCCCCACATGTGTAAGTAGTGGTGATTGACATGGCATCCACTTGGTAACATGGTATTCAACAACGTAGGTCAACTTACAAGAGACATAACTTTCGCATACGAGCTCTGATTAAGGTGATTTTCACATCGTTGGAAAGGTCTTGGTGTTTCATAACAATGTCAAGGGGATGAAAGCTATGCTTGTAAAATTTTTACCCCAAAAAATACCATTTTATGCCCCAAATGTCTTTGGAAGGTTTCAGACCCCAAATCTCCAAACTAGGACCTATCGCTAAAATGGGTCCTGCAAGCCAATTCCTCCAATTTTTCCACTTGAAAATTACCAATATAGATGAAAACTTATATAATGATACAATATGGATCAATGCTCCTTATTCCATAGGAGTATTGGTTCCCCCACTTCTCAGTCTCTTCATGCCTCCTCCTTGAAAAAATGAAAACATGAGTCTCTTAAATCTTATATAGTGGGCTCCTTTCAAATTGATTTACATGTTCCTTGCAATCCTCTCAACTATTACCTTTCACACTAATTTGTATGTTCCTTGTAGTCCTCTCAACTATCACCTTTTGAAATAATTTGCATGGTTCAATACATGCTCAAGATTGGAATCTGAAAATTTGAAGAAAAGATTTGATACAACAACATTCTTGTTGATGTCCTAAGAAATGTTGGATCTTACATTAATCAACTTAGAGATCCTTATGTACATAAAACAATACAAATATTTAGAAAGTTGTGGAAGTAATTTAGGAAAGATGAATTACTAATATTTTTTTTTAAAAGTGATAGCATTCAAACAATAGATAATGATCGATGAGAAGAAATATTGTGTAGTATGCATGAATTGAACATTACATGGGATCTAGAGGATGTATCCCAAATGTCGAATCCTCTCCAATCCTCATGCGCAACTCCTTAAACTTGCAAATAAAAAATGACTTTCATAAGAGAATAACTATGTTGAAGGCATTTTTTAAGGGCAAGGCTCCTTGTTATGTATCTTATTGACTATAATTCCACATTATCATTATCATCCTCCCCTGCGTTTGGGCTAACATTCCCCCCTACACTTGGGCTCTATTATTCTTGAGCACAAATACCTCAATTGCAATTCATTCCACCACAATCAATAGGTTCGTATCTTCTCCTTCAATTCTAGTTCCTATAGCTTAGAACCCATGATTCAATGAATTCATTC
This sequence comes from Picea mariana, assembly GCA_032191745.1. Lineage (NCBI taxonomy): Eukaryota > Viridiplantae > Streptophyta > Pinopsida > Pinales > Pinaceae > Picea > Picea mariana. The sequence continues at coordinate 55,386 of JASDQU010372497.1, forward strand.
GTTAAACCAATAAAATATAACATTTTCATAAAGTTAGTTGTCTGAATAACATCAAAAACTTGTAAAATATGTAAACAGATGAACATAAGTAACATCTACAATGCCTTCTAGAAGATGTAAAATCTCAACTTAGCAATGGTGTCCTGAACCTAATGGCCTTTGCTTATATGTTAGTAAACACACATAGACATTTTTCCGTGAGACTTCTTCCACTATGCAATCAATTCGTCTCTCCATAACTTGTTGCATCGTCCTTGCAACTATACACATATATAGAGTCGCTCGACTTAAAATTTTTGAGCCATACAATTTCTATTTTCAGGAGATTCAATGAAGAGAACATAGGTTGACCCAATGTTTATTAATTGTTTGATAAATAACTAGTGTTAACTTCATAAGAAATCCTTAATTATTTTCTTCATGTCTTCCCGAGAATAAAATATTGAACTTCAATTCCTTCAAGATAACAAGCCCAATGAAAATTCTAATGTTCCTAGAGGCACGATGAGAGTTTAGTGAGTAGATGTAGGATGTTTATAGGGTTTGGGATAACATGAAAAATAGACGACACAGAGATCATAGCAGAATGGAGGGTGGAAGAGCCTAACCAATGGTAGCCACAACACTAGGCGTCTAGAGTACCATGTCCTTTGAGGATGTAGTATAGGGCGATGCTAGAGTGGGACCAAATCGAAATGAGAGGGGGGGGAGGAAAGGTGGAAGGAAGAATACCTGACCTAACTTGTAAGGATAAATGAAACCAAGTGAATGAATTTAAGATAAAGAATGGTCGTTTGGCCAAATCATTCAATAACCCAAGTCACAAAGTAACATCCTCTAAAATAGTTGGTTACATCCAATACATGAAATATCACATAATAATAGGTAAATTTATGGGAATTTGGTCATCAACGAAAGATTTAACTTGGTGGATTAACAATAGGTGGAAACCAAAGGGCTAGTTGGACTTAAAACTTGGATCTAAGGGTTTTTTCACTTCCATATTTTCATGCATTTAATATCATGACCAAGTCTTTGAAGAGAGACCTTATTTTTTCAACTTGGCAGGGATACCTCTAAGGTTTTGGATTGAGATATTTTCACCAGATAAAGAGGACTTTATGAAAACACCAGTCTGCATAAGGATGTATTTATTGTCGTAGGAATCTTAGAGAAAGAAACTCTAATAGACATCAATAATACCCTATGCCATTTTTTCAAAACCTTGGAGGTGACTTTTAGTAAGATACATACCTCATATGCAAGTATATGTGTATACATTAACGTCTCTAGACCTATCCCTAAATCCATACACATTAGCTTCCAAGACACATAATGGGTGGAAACTCTAGATTATGAGCATATCCCTTTTAGGTGCTAGAAATTCCATGAACATGGGAACCTCTTTAAGGATTTCCCACGAAATGAAGAAGAAAATTAGAATAAGGAATAAAGAAACACATATCAAGATGGATTCACCAAATTACCAAGCAAACACAACCAGAGAAAGAAGATAAACAAACTAGTTTCAAATGATCCAACCAAGGATTCCAAGAGATTTCAAATCCTGGCAACTTCAAAAAAGGATGTAGCTCAAGAAGGGGAAACCTCCACGAAGAAGACAAAGCAAGAGAAAATAGAGACGCATAACAAAGAGGAGCACAAATGAAAGAAATACACATACAAGTGATCAAATCTAGAAAGCAACCCGACAATCATAGATGGACAAGATATGGAAACAGAAGAAGAAGCAACGAAGGATTCTGATGAGGAAACAACAAGGAAAGATATGGATATGGAAGAGATTGAGTTAGATCTACAAGATTTGATACAACTTCATTAGTTACAAAGGGAATTAAAAAAAGGAAAATCCAAGGTACATCCTACAAATGTAACTAGTAGTTCTATTGATAATCTAGGTATCAAAACATCATCTCTTAAAGCCCATAAAAAATCTACAGTATAAGAGAATAAAAGAGGTTGAAAGTCATATAAGAAAAAATAGAAGAAGAGGGATCGCACCTTGTGGACTCTGGACCAACAAAGGGACTCCCAGAGAAATACTTTGTATCCCAACCAAAGGTTTAACGTGAAGATTATATCCTGAAACATAAGAGGCCTGAATGCAGCTAGCAAACATCAAATGTTAAAAAATAAAATCAATAAATACAACGCATCAATGATCATGTTACAGGAGACCAAATGTAATGACAACACTATGACAAACATAGCATATAAATGTTGGAGAGGATGTAGAAGCATAGCTACCAAAGCCACAAGTTATGCAGGTGGCTTATCCATTCTATGGGACCCGACCTAAATCATTTTTGAAAATGAATCAAAATTGCATAACTTCATCATGGTAAGTTTTAAAATCCTTCACTTAGTAGACCAACAATTTATCACTAATATTTACAAACCTACTATTCCAACCCTCAAGAAACCGTCACTACAACAAGAACACCTTGTAGTGGAGGTATTCGCAGAGGCTTTTAGTGTTACAAGATTTGGAAAAAAATTCAATAAAATCTCTACTATTCGTAGCAAAGGTTTTAACGGATGTTCCATATAACTAAAAAAAAAATGGAAGGACGAAGGTTTTAGCATAGGTTTTTTCATCAGTGCTTGTATTGGTAAAACACACCAATGCAGTTTTAAGTAACCTCCATTGGTGCGTACAGAAAACTAAAAAGCACTAGTGCTCTTATAATTATTATGCATCGGTTACACATTTTATGTTATATGCAGCACCGTTGTTTTTTGGGTTTATGTACACATCGGTTTGTACTTTTTTTGTATGCAGCACCGGTGCTCGTATCAATATTATGCACAAGATCTTTTTTTTTGTTTTATGGCACACTGGTGCTCGTATAATTTGTACTCACCGGTGCCTATATTACCATGTGCATTGGAGGGTAGTGAAATTTCGTATATTTGAGGTGAGATGTCGATGCCATTCTTTGTTACTAACCACCAATGCATATATTATATGTAAAACATCGATGCATATATTATTTGTAAAGCACCAATGCATATTGTAATCATGCACACTGTAATATTTTGAAATGATAAATATAATCGTATGTTATATCATTTAAATCAATAGTTCTTTTTCACAATTTTGCACCAGTGCTCCAATGTAATTAATAGGCACTGGTGCATATAACTCATAAAAACACATTTTTTATATATTATGGCATGCACCATTTAGTGAGTTCAAAAGAATACACTGCATTGATATGTATATATTTTAATTATTTATTTTTTACAACTTTGCAATTGATCATCTCAAAATCAAATATTTTTTATAATAATATTGATTTTTATATTTTTGTTATTGTGTTTTTGATATAATGATTGCATTAATGCATTATCCAGCGTATTACACCTATGTTATTTGTAACAATGTAAATCATCCCTATATTAATTAATAAACAACACAACATTTTACAACATTCGACAATGCAATAAAATAAGAAACCCATTTTATTATATATGAATAAGAGACCCATCGTCATACAAAATGGGGCAACATAAAGCTCCACAATAATCAAAATGCAACCAATATGTAATTTTTACACTTATTGTAAGGTCTGTCCAAACAGAGCCTTATAAAACATAATTTAAATAAAGAAATGCTATAATAATTTCTTTATTGTTCTCTATTTAGCATAATAACAACTCATTGTTCAGGAGAATTTAAAAATGAGAGCAGCATGATAATGAATAACATGTTCAGCGAAAAAAAAAATGAACAATATAACAATAATTAACACAGCATAATAATGATGATAAATACCTCAAACTGATGTTGTTCTGAAACTCTGCCCCACCCTGAAGCTCTGCCCAAAACTGACTAACCTCCCAGCCAGCTAGGAACAGCCTATCCGACTCCCTAGCCCCAGGATTCCTTACAGTTTCCTGGCCCCTGAGCCCAAAATTCGTGCCCCCTGTGAAAGTCCTCAAGCAAACTCCTCAAGTAAAACCCAAATGAAACCAGTAATCCAGATGTAGTCCAAAATTGTTCCTCCCTTCACCTTCTCCCTCTCCCATAAATTAACATATCTTGACCCCAAAAAGAGCTCTCCCTTCTCGAGTGCTTTTCCCTACCTTATGTCCCTTCCCTTTCATTATCCACTGACTTATCCCCCCATTAAACATCAACCACCTTATCCCCCCATTAAACCTCAACCACCTTATCCCCCTTTCCATAAATGGTTCCATCTACTGATACAATTATATTATAAAATAAGTCTCCAAAATAAAAATTAATAATTTATTAAACTAATATTCATTAAACAAATATTATCCCCCCTTCCATAAATGGGTCCATCTACTGATACAATTATATTATAAAATAAGTCTCCAAAATAAAAATTAATAATTTATTAAACTAATATTCATTAAACAAATATTTAATCATGATAATTAATTAATTTATTTATTAAGCTAATATTCATTAAACAAATATTTAATCATGATAATTAATTAATTAATTAGGGTTGTTACATACACCCACCCTTCAGGAAACTTCGTCCCGAAGTTAAAGTAATTTATAATACAAGGGAAATGACACATGGTTCACACATTCATATCCATTAAACAACATTATCAGTAAGTAAGCCAAATAAAACTCATACATACTAGAGTACATGTGCAAGAAATGCATGTGTAGCTAGCACATACAAGTCTCGTGCATGTACTAATAACAATAACTATCACCTCTATAGTAATTTTTGTATGCATCCAATCCAATCAACAAGACTATTCATGTTATAAAAGATAATAAACCAATCAAATGTTTGTGAAATCCCTTAATTACAATAATTTAGCTCAACAATGTGTATTTAGACAATTGTAGTTTAGTTAAGTAATTATGAATATACATATATACACATTTTCTTTTCAGAAGGAAAAACAATAAATTCCACCATAAGGGAAATCTCCATACACTCTCAACTATTTCTATTCATCCTTCCTCCCTAACTTACTTCCATCTTCCATTCCTATCCTTCCTCTGCTGGACTATCTTGGAGTGTCAACTATATTGACCTAACTCCAAATAGAACCCGTAAGCAGAAGTGTCACTATCTTGACCAAGCTTTCCCAGCAGGCAACTGACAGTCATCATCACACGTCTAGGGGAGCATGAGCTAACACCATCCTCCCATGACTCCAGGTTTCAGAGGATACATGGTGGGAAATGTCTCCACCCCTCTTAATAGGACTAGGGTCCACACCCTACAATGGAATATACAGTGGCACCGTGTTGCTGGGAATTTTGTCATCGTTTATTCAGTTTTTGGGCAGTCTCACCACTTGAAAACCTGCATTGGTCCATATATCATAACAGTGCATTTGTACCAATATAATTTCACATACAAAGATTCATACCATATTGTTTCTCGGTGGGTGGTCATGACATCCACTTTTATTACCATTATCCCTTGGCTATTTCATAGCCCATTGACCTGCAAATTAGTCTATAACACAAACTCATACATATCT